>JAJPUD010025169.1:0-17886 GCA_023553655.1 Myrmecobius fasciatus | reverse complement strand
TCTCTCTCTCTCTCTCTCTCTCTCTCTCTCTCTCTCTCTCTCTCTCTGTCTCCCTGTCTCTCTGTCTCCCTGTCTCTCTCATACACATAAACACATATACACACAAAGGAATGTATGAAAATATTCAAAAACAGACAAAAGATGATTTATATGGAGGAAGGCACTAGAACCCAGAGGAATAAAGGGGAAAAATCCTATGCAAGTTAGAACTTAAGCTAAAGGGATGCTAAGAGACAGAGGGAAGGATTCTTCAAGCCTCTGTCAAGGCTTTTCTAACCATTCACTCTAGCACTTACTTTTTGTGTTGCAAATTTGGTTCTCAGCACATATACTTTTGCACTGTAAAATATGCATATATACATACATTTGTGTGTGTGTGTGTATATATGTATATATATATACATATATATATATAAAAGTATTGCACATATTTAACCTATATCAGAGTATTTATTGTCTTGGGGAGGAGGGAGGTCAGGGGAAGGGAGAAAAATTTGGAACAAAAAGTTTTGCAAAAATGAATGTTGAAAACGCTTTGTATATTTGGAAAGCAAAATACTATTGAAATTTTTAAAATATATATGTATACATATGTATTACAGATATGTATGCATGTGTATGTGTGTATTAAATACTTTCCTCACTTAGATTGTAACTTCTTTAGAGAGTAGGTACTAAGTCTTGTATTTCTTTGTATACTAGTGCACTACTCATTGTAGTTTCCTGCTTTAAATAGCAAGTAATAGCTAAATGTATGATTGATTAATTGATTATTATTGTTGTTCCTTTCTTTCAGTCATGGCCCCATTTAGGTTTTCTTGGCAAAGATACTAGAATGGCAAACCATTTCCTTCTCCGCTCATTGTGAGGAAATTAAGTCAAACTGCGTTAAGTGACTTGCCTGTAGTCACCCTTCTAGAAAGTATCTGAGGCTGGATTTGGATTCAAGAAGATGAGTCTTTTTGGCTCCAGACCTAACACTTTATTTACTATACCACCTAACTACCCCTATCTGATTGATTAATCACATATAAGAGCTTTTTTTTTCCATAATGATCCTATTGTGTTATTATCCTCATTTAATAGATGAGATGAAGGTTCTCTGGCAAGTTAAGCAGATTTGGTAGATCTAGGGCTTGACTTCCAAAAAAATCACTGTTGTATATTTGAGAGGCAGGAAGTCAGAGAACTCTAGCTTAAATGGCACCTTTACTACTTATTTCCTGAGGGATGGTTCCTCATCTAAAAAAAAAAAGAGGAACTTAAACTAGGGGTTCTGAATTCCTTTCTAGTTACAAATCTATGATTCTATGAATCACAGAATCTATGATCTTCTAGCTTTAAATCCAGTGATCTTTTTACTCTCTCAAGTCACCTCTCTGAAGAACTTAGATTAGACACATAAACTGCTTTGTGGTTTTAGGATCACATTTCAGTTCAGAGCTTTAAATGGATTTAAACAAAATGAATAGTCCTTACATACTAGATACAGTTGCTTGGATCCCTGCTTCCCATGAATTTATGTCCCTGAAGCTATCTCTTTATTTTTCTTCCAAATAAGTTACCTGCCAAAAACAAAAACAGAAACCAGGAACATCCTAGAACTGGGATCCTAAAATGGCTTCTCCAGGGCATTTTCCCATCCATGGTCAAGTTCTCTGGCAATCAGATTGTTGGGTTATGTGGTTACATCAACATCAAAGACACTGTTGTAGTGCCAGGATGTCATACTCCAACAATCATTCTCATACCAAAAGGCAATAAACAGATTATCAGGATCCCTTTGTTAACTGAAGAGAGGCTATAACCAGGGGACTGGATGTTGTTTTTGTTGCTTCTTTCAAAGAGTTATGAATAATGAAAATGATATTAAAATGTATGTTTAAAAAAAGACAAATTGTATTTGTTCCTGCTTTAGCTCTTCCAGTTGTCCTATAACTTCAAATAGACGTTTCAGTGGGGTCATCTAATCAATGTAGTAGAAAGTTTACCTTGTCCAAAGCCCTTTTGACTAAGAAGAGCAATGTGAACAGAACCAAACTTTGAACAATAATCTAGAATAAGAGTTTGTAGCCTAATATCAGTGAACTTTTTTGAAAAAAGTTTTGATAATTCTTTTCAGTATAAGTTGATTTCCTTTGTAATACCATGTCCTTTATTTTATTCATTTAAAATGTTAATTTGAGAAGAGATACATTCATGTAAAAAGTTAATAGCCCCCTAATAGAACAAATTGCTAAAGAATTAATAGATAGAATTTGAATTAGAACTCATTTACTTAAGGTTAAACCAAATCCCAATAGTTGGTTTTGTAAACCAAACCAAACTCCTTGGCTGCAGAAAAAAATATATGCAGAATCAGTTCAAACAAGAACAAGCCCATACATTCCTATAGTGATTGAATATTAACCAAATTTTAACACCAACAACCAAATATAGCTGAGATCTTAGTTCATGTAAATCTGGAACGTTTAGCCAAATTAGCCATCAGTATTATAGTGGGTCATAATTCCACCATCTGTGCAATGCAGTATTTAGTTTATAAGAAAATTATTCAGGTAAGGCTATGGCTGAGACTCAGGGAAAGAAAAGTGTCCTTTTTAGTATTGTTCTATATATTAATTGAATTTTTGACAGCTAATACCTTAGAAGATAGGGACACTATGGTAGGTTTTTAATAACTTGTTATTTGAGGCAACAAGGTACAATGAATCTGGAACTGGAGTGAAAATCCAGGAAGGTCTGGTTTCAAATTCCACTTCTGATGCTTATTGTCTGTGTAACCCTGGCAAATCACTTAACCTTTTCTGTACTTATTTCTTTATCTGTAAAACAAGATTTTGAGCAGATTCAGTGCTCTTAAAAGTCTCTTCCAACTCTAAGGCTATGATCTATGACAAAGAATTTTTATGAGATTGGATTAGAATCTTAGGACTAGAATGGATACTAGAGCTCATTGGATTATAAGAAAGAGACTTTCATCTATATCTCTTAATTTTATCGAAGAAGAAACTGAGGCTCAAAGTTTTGCCCAAGATTGTTCTGCTAATTAGTGGCTGAGCAAGATTTTGAACATCAGAATTTGGACTCCCAGATCAGGGTTCCACATCACTGATAATAATGTTACCAATAATAATATTAGCACAACAACAATAATAATATCAACAATAAGCACTGAACTGTTTTTATAAGTCATCCTGCTGACCCATTTAAAAAAAATTTCATTGTGCCTCCAATAATGGAAATAGGTTTCTTTGACTTATAGATACCATTATTTGGCCTTCATTGTTAGCATCAGCAGACATTTCTGAGATCTTGGTTGGTGTTAGATGTATCATCTTGGATCCTAGGACCAGAATGAACTTGACCACTTGACCTCCTCAAACCTATGGTCTGCAACTGAAAGAACCAATGATAGTCAAAACAGGCAGGTGCCCTGGTCATCAGATAATTCTGCAAGTCCAACTGAGTGGATTTGTTTGTACCCATCTGTCCCTGCTGTTGCTCTTTCTAGGCCTCTCCCTTCACAGAGTTGGGGGAAACCATAAACTGGCATTTGGCTCTGACTCAAAACAAGCAACACCAAAAATCATAGCCCTGAATGGGCCATTTTTTTTCTTCTTTTTAAAAACAGCAACATATTTCCTTTAAAAAAAATTTTAAAAGATGGAGGAAAAAATGAATCAAAGCTTTGCTTTTGCCTTTTTTTGTTGTTGTTCCCTCCTAGACAGATGGAAGAATTTCTGAACACACATGTGCCTCCCTATTCTCTGCCAAAATCCAGCTTTTGTCACTAGCAAGTGGAATTACAGAGCAGCAATTTGGGATTGGGAAAGAGCACTAAATTTGGAGTTAGAAAAACTTATCTTGGATCACTATTTAGCTACTAATTACCTGTGTGACCCCAGGCAAATCCCTTTATCTTTTTGGGTTTGTTTCCTTACCTTTCAAATTATAAGGCTGTACTAGGTAACCTGAATGAACACTTTCAGCTTTAGATTTTGGCATAGAGAATAGTCGAATGAAAAACATTTTAGTAACTGTTCACTCTAACAGACATTCCATCAACAGCCTCTGAACCCCAAGGTCTAAAAAGCACAACCTCCTTACTTCCACTGTAGAGAATCCCTTGCTTCTTTCAAAACACAGCCCCAGAGCCAGCTCTCACATGTGGCCTTTCATGATATCCTCCTCCCCCTCTGCTTACCCCTCCCAACTCCCCTAAGCTTCATTATATATAGGAAAGCTCTCTTCTTGTTGAAACTATTTTGTATATAGGAAAATAAATCCCAAACAATCTCAGACTTCAAAGAACTTGTTAAGGTAGATATGGACAAGTGTTGCATTGGATGGGCAGGGTTCAATTTGTATGCCTGGAAATAGTCCCATTAATCAGACCATAGGTCCATTTGAGATGCTGAATACTTGCTATATAGTTTGTATTTACTTATTCATGTTTATATCATATTTCCTCTTCCCTCCAGTAGAAAATGAGCTTTCTGAAGGGTAGAATTATTTTTGACTTTGTATTCCCAGTAGCTAGCATGGTGTTCGCATGGGGTAGATAACTAGCAAACATTTGTTGAATTTAATCAAAGTAATAGCAATGACAAGAAAGGATTGTGGGGGAGGGGTGAAATATTAACATTGGTGAGAACAGATTAGCCTCTTTTTTCCTCTCCAATCAGTAATTAAAACCAAAACTGTATATCATAAGCTTTGTGGGCAGATAGTTCTGAAGACCATCTTGGCATTTGTATTTTAACCATGAATTCCTATCTGAACATTCCTAATTCCTGAGTCTACCTAATAATGAGTAATTAATAATGAGTCTTACCTAATAATGAGTCTACCCTGACATGTTGTAGATTTAGTTTCCTCATATGTAAAATGGAGATCTTGATTTTTGTACTACCTGTCTCACAGTATTATTGCAAGGAAAGCATTTTATAAACCATAAAATTATATCCACATATGTGTTTATATGTGGATATATATGTCAATATATTTTCTAGGTACTATGATATTGTCCAAGATGATTAAAGCATTATCCTGATCCTGGAGAAGTTTGTTATCTAATAGAGAAGATATAATGTAGAAAAATTTCTGATAAAAAGTCTCAATAAGGTATCTTTCATTTTTATTTTCCACAGATAATAATTGCTGTTATGTACATCCACTTTTGACTGTGTCTAAATGCTTAATATTCATAGTTCCAGTAATGATTGTCACAGTGGGCAAAGATTCATAGTAGCTGAGTGAGTCTCCAATATATAGCCAATGAAGAACTCCAGAGGAAAAAAGATATAAAGAATGTCATCAAGAAAATGTAGGCTAGAAAGAGATCATGGGCATCTAGGTGGCATAGTGAATAGAGAATCAATTCTAAAAGTAAGAGAACCTGAGTTCAAATTTGATTGTAGACACTTACTAGCTAGTTGCTTAACCCTGATTACCTGAAAAAAAAGTAGGTGGTCCTGTGGTGAGAGAAAAGGATGATGGGCAGACTACTACAGTGCTCCATTGCTAACTTCAAGATAGATACTGGGAGAAAGTGAGGAGGGTTCTAATGCATTTCACAGTGCTTTGACACTTTGAGGAGAATATCCATGAGAGTTGTGTATGATATTTAAAGGGGTAGATTTGAGTTTCAGAGCTTAATGGAGCCATAGGGGAATAGACAAATGTAATCTGGGGGATGGAAAGAACAGAGTGTGAAGGAAAGATCTGCTAGGAGGTAGTTGCACTCATTCCCATGATAGCTTAATAAAAGAGAATTTTGGGTGATGGGAATGGAAAGGAAGAATTCGAAAGATATTATAAAGCAATAATAGACAGTGTTTAATGTGTCTTTGGTTGGATTGGGATAAGGAAGTAAGAAAAAGGGAAAGAGTCAATGATTTCCCCCCCCACCTCATGTTTTAAATGTAACTAATCAGATATATGATGATGCCATTCATAAAAAGGGAAGAAGCAAGGAAGGATAGGTAGATTAGTGTCACAGGATAGAGATAACAGACCAAGATGATTTGGGGGTGAGGGTGGGGGTTTGGGGTGGTGCTTCAGAACTTTTACTTCAGTAATTTTCCAGATCCCAAGAAGACCTTTGTGGTTAGCTCTGTGTAGCCTTTGCTACTTCTCCAGGGTGAATAGTGACTGTTTACTTTTCCTGCCCAGAGAAAAAAGTCTCTCCTTTGTAATCCAACTATTCCTCTAGTGAGTTGAACATATTACCCAGACCAGTGGCATCCTGGTATCTCATAGAGTCACCCCATTTATTTGGCCAGTTAGCTCAGCCTAATTAGCCAGACATCAGTATGGAACCCCAAATGGCTGTGCTAATAAAGGTGGCCCTTCCCTGAGGAAGGGCCATGATTACCTCACTCGGCATGAGCCTTTTCGGTAATATGCCTTTCCAGCGATATCATTTGATTCCTCTTTGGGAAGCAGCCCTGGTCCAGACTCTCTTAGCACTAAATTTCTTCCTAGATGCTCTCATTACTTAATCCTTGCAGTCCACAAGCACAGTCTGTGGCTCTTATTTATTGGGGCTCTGTTTACTTCCCTAGTTGTAAATTACTTCTGGCTCCTGGCCGTCTGATCACTGCAGTGATAGACTAATAGCTCTGAGCTTACCACATTTGCCTTGTGTGATGAGGCAAGTAATATGCTTAACTTATGTGAGAGAAGTGCACCCTTCATTTATTTCAGTGGGGGAAAAATATTACTCAGGGGACTAGGCCAAATCATTTACCTAATAGCTGCCGGTAGAAGTTGGTGTAATTACTGACAGAATTATGTGAAACAAATTGTCATCCCCATAAATCTGAATCTCCAGCTTCCTAAATGCCAGTTAAGGATTTTGGCTACGCAAAAGAATTTTTTAGTCCAAATCTGTACAAAGTTAGAGTTGGCCATGCTTAGAAAACAGGCTTCAAAGGACCTGCTTTTCACGTTATTTGGGGCATGTATCACAACTTGATTTTCTGTCATCAGACTAATTTGTGTCACCCTAGCCATCACAGCTCTGTGCATCCCGCTTCCTATTATGGGGGTTCTTAATCTGTTATCCCTGAATGTCTTTTGTTTGTTTGTCTCTGCCCCACCCTCAAGGTGGCTTGACTGGAGTCAGAAAGACCTAAATTCAAATTTGGTCTCAGACACTAAACTTGGACAAGTCACTTAACTTCAGTCAGCTTCAATTTCTTCATTTTGCAAAATAGGAATAATAACAATAACAACTTCTGGCTTGTAGGGTTTTTGCAAGGTTAAAATAAGATAAAAATTCTTAAGTGCTTTTTAAACTTTAAATGCTAGCTATTATTTTAAATTTTGATAACTATTTGAATATAATTGGTCTCCTTTGTAATCCTATATATTTTATTTGTATACCTAAAAATATCATTCTGAAAAGACATCTATAGGTTTACCAGACTGCCTGAGGAGAAAGGAGTTATTGGGGATACTCATTCCAAAAACAAAAACAAAAAAAAAAAAAAGATTAAGAACTCCAACTAGAATATAAACTTCTTGAGGGCAGAGATTGCTTTTACTTTTTTTGTGTTTGTCTTCCTGGCAAGCAACAAAGTTTTTGTAATTTAGTAAATTTTTAAGAAATGCTTTTTTATTCATTCATTTATTCATGTTTCCTGCCACCCTCTTCGCAAAGACGTGGGGAACAAATGAATGATCTAACTCCCTTAAGCTGTTTCCTTAGGGCCCTTTAAGTCTCCAAATGCTTATTTTGTTCTATTGAGATTGGACATTTTTCCAGGGTAAAAAGAGAAAAAATAACTTCTGAAACTAGCAAAAGTCAGCTGGGTAGGACTCAACTGGGCCTCTTCTCCCCAGGAAAGCTGCTGAAAGGGAAAGTGTGAGCAGCCAGCCCAGAGGAACTTCATGAGGAAAAGAGACTGGTCTTGTTTTCCTCAATCAGCACTGGTTGTGGGCTCCAGTCATGGAGCTGCACCAAGTGAGCTTTATCATTTTCGGAAACATAACAAATGTTTGTCATGCTACGGGAGGAGAACTGAAGAAAAGGAGGCTTGGGTGATAAAAGGCTTATTTCATGCCCTTTGTTGCTGGTGCCATTAGCTAAAGCTGGAGAAACCCATATGGTTTCCTTATGGGAGACAGAGCAGAGGCCACAAACCTTGCCAGAGTTGGTTGTTGTGGGTGATTGTGTGTTGGCTCAGCAATCTCATCAGATCCAGACCCTGGCTCCTGGGAGCATTTTTTCAAGTCATGGAACTGCTAGTTGAAGGCCTTTGTTTCTCTGTGGTGTTAAGATTGAATTTGGCTGAGTGGAAGGAAAGGAAGCATTGTTTCCATTGGCCTATAAAAGTAGTTGCACACATCTGTGGAAATAGTGATTGGCTGTGGTCAAACTCAGGAGGCAAGGTGACCTCGAGCTGATCAGCAGCCAGGAGAATCCCCCCATGGATTCTGAAAACAAGGCTAAGGGCCTTGTCAGCAGGACCATCACTAGGAGGACCAAGAAGTCTCCATTAAAAACTTAATTATGCTAGGCAAGTTGTGCTTGCTTCTACATGGAGCAAATGAAACAAACCCATCCCCTCTACCCTACAGGAATGTATAGTTTAAAACAGAATTTTTTCAATTTTTTGTACCCATGACCTCTTTTTGCCTGAGAAATTTCTACAGGACTTCAGATATCTACATATGTAAAAGAAGTATACAAATAAAACATTTGCTGATAATAAATCATAAAGAAATTTATTTTAAAATAATTTTTGGTATATATATATACATATATATAATTTTACCATTTTTAAGGATGAAAGAAAATTTGCATACTAATAAGATGGATGTGCTTATTTTTATATAAAGAATTAAATCTTGGTAGAATATTTGATACCTTTATTGTTGCCAAATTTTTTGAGACATTCAATAAGTTATGCAACCCCATATTAGGTCATGACCCACAGTGTAAGAAACTTTGGTCTAAAATAGGTATAATGACATAAACACATATAGGATAGTAAAAATAGGATTTAAAATATCAAACCAAGATATGGATAGTAAGATATTTGCATGATATACAAATCAAGGGAAAGTGTAATTTAAGAGAGAATAACCAGAAAGCAATAACAATAACAATTGATTATTTAGAGTGAAGAGTAGAAAGAATAGACTTGGGAATTTCAGGCTAAATAGAGTGATCAGAGATAATCAGTTCTTTCCTAGGCAATCTGGGAATGCTTTGTAGAGAGGTTCTCAAGGGTCTAGGATCATGATAACTTGAGCTGCTTACTCATTCCAGAAGAAGAATCTGGGAAAAAATTATACCACTATTCCTGGACAAATATCAGTTAGGGTTTGGGCGAAAAGATGGACAGTGAATATATTTCAAGAACTGCTAAATCATGTCAATGTCACAGTTTGGCAATCTAGATAGAGAAAAGGAAGCTAACCTGGATTTATGAGGCTTCTTTCAGAGACCTGAAAGGAGGGGAAGTGAGTTAAAACAATGAAGTTGACATTTGATAGAAAGTTGAAGAAATAATCAATTAATGTCTTTGCTCATTGATTTTTTTTTTACACCTTTATGTTGACTTCTGTATCTGGGTCCGAACCATCATTGAAAAATATTCTTAAGAATCAGGTCTCTGTTGGAGATAATGTGGGAAGACAAGCACATTTAGCATTCTCTTGATGGAGCTGTGAATGAATCCGTTCTTTAGGAAAAACAGATTGGAATTATTCAATAAAAGTGATTAAAGTATTCATATCTACTCATATCTACTCACTAACGAATATCCAGCAAAATGAGTTAGAAAGAAAAACAAATAAAGAATACATATGTATGTATCTGTTGATCTTTACCAGTATTTCAAAATACTTGTATCACTTCCTTTGTTAGTCAAAAAAAAGAAAGAAAGAAAGAAAAAGAAAAAAGAAATAAAGAGGGTTCATATTGATTGGTTGCACAAATTGACATAAATATAATGGGATATTATTATTATTCCATAAGATAAGAAGAATATGAAGAATTCAGAAAATCATGGGAAAATTTGTATGAACGGATACAAGAGTGAAATAAGGCAGAATCACAATATATAGAATTAATGAAAAACACTAAAAAGAAAGCAAATGTTGAGTACTTTTAATAACTAATTTTGGTTTCAGAGAAAAGATAATAAAACTTTTCTCCCTCCTTTTAGCAGTCAGGGTGACTACAAGGTCAGATCTAGTTACAATATTTGCTGGGTTTGCTTAAATGTTTTTCTTTGTTTCAAAGGAGGATTTAATTTTCAGGAGTGGGAGGGAATATGCAGAAATGAATATATTATATAAAAGGGCAGCAATGCAATTTTTAAAAAGAAATTATTCCAAGAATGTTGAGCTATGTGTTTATTGTGAGTTTGGCTAGATTTTCACAATAGAATTAACTAACAAAAGAGACTTTTTCAGCCATAGGAAATGGTAGAACTGGACTTTTCCAGGTATACACAGTTCCTGTAGAAGGGCAGAAGTATGAAGGTCTTTTGGACTGGTTTCTCCAAGGACCTTTCTTTGACTATGATTAAAATGGGGAAGAGTTAGAAACAGCCTAGAGAAAAGGAGCTTTAAAGATCAAGGAGTCCCTCTTACTGTATTATATATTAAAAAAAACATAGGGAGGGGGGAATCTTTGAAATATAAAGATGAAAAGGAATATACATTGGTGGAAGGTGTGCATGGTAGGGGAGGGCAGTTGGTAGGATAATCTACTGAACTTGGAG
This sequence comes from Myrmecobius fasciatus, assembly GCA_023553655.1. Lineage (NCBI taxonomy): Eukaryota > Metazoa > Chordata > Mammalia > Dasyuromorphia > Myrmecobiidae > Myrmecobius > Myrmecobius fasciatus. Next base: position 7,141 of record JAJPUD010025169.1, on the reverse strand, counting down.
TCAGCAGATTTAGGTTGAAGAACAGATCCATCCATCATCTGGATAATTTGGGGCAAGTTACTTGAATACGGTATGCCTCTGTTTCTTCATCTATCAAATAAGGAAGATCCCTAAGGTATCTTCCAGCTTTGTATGAGTTTTTTGAATCTTTTCTACCACATTTAGGGTGACAATGTCCATAACAGTTCACTAAAGTTAGGGAAGAGCAAAGGGTCCGAAGAGATGCATACAGAAATTAGCAATTTTTGCTCACCAAATCCATGAAAATAGGATGCATCCCTGAAAGTCCAGGAGAAATAAATTTGGTAGAAAATAACAAGAAAGTTTTATATTTTACTGAAAGTAGTTATGCTAGATGGCAACAAGCATTTATTAATCACTTGATATATACCATGAAGCAGTTAGGTAACTCAGTGGATAGAGCTTTCAGCTTGGAGTCAAGAAGACCTGAGTTGAAATTCAGCATCAGACAATTACTATAAATGTGACCCTGGCCAAGTTGATTAACTTGTTTACTTTAATATACTGGAGAAGGAAAAGGCAAATCACTCCATTATCTTTGCCAAGAAAATCCTATATGGGGTCACAGAGAATAAGGGATGGCTGAATGACCGAATAACAACTATGTACTAGGATTGCTAAAGCTAGAAGAGAATTTTAAATATGATTTATTTTTACTACTTTTCTTTTTGTGAAAGAGGAAAATTAGATTCAGATAATTGAAATGATTTGCCCATAGGCGATGGTAGAGCTGAGATTGGAACCCAGAACTTCTGACACAGAAGACCTCAGTTTAGTTGAAACCACTAACTAGAGCACCATGTGACTTGGACTAGTCAATTAATGTGCTAGAGCCTTAGGTTTCCGCATATGCAAAGTGGGGATAATAATATTGGAACTACACATCTATGGAAGTGTGTGTGTGTGTGTGTGTGTGTGTGTGTGTGTGTGTGTGTGTAAAAGACTCCACAAAACTTAAAATTCTGTTAAAATGCAAAATGGGGATAATAATATTGGGAATGTATGTGTGTGTGAAGAAAAGGCTCCATAAACCTTAAAATTCTGTAAAAATGTAAATTATTATTATTACTATTTTCCAGTCACATTTTATTTAAATAATGTCTTAATCATTTGGGGAACCCTCCTGTGTGATTCCTCTTAATGTCTTGGAACAAAAAATAATCTTGCATTTCAATTCAATTCAATTCAACAAGCATTTATTAAAGATTCATTATGTGCATCTCCATAAGGTTCAGGGTACATTTCTGTGCCTCAAAATCCCTCAACTGAGTAATTTTCCTGCCCCCCAACTTTTTTTTCCCTGCCCGTAGGGCTTGAGTGACTGCCCCACACCTGGATTCTATGAGGTTAATATCTGCAAATGTTCAGTTCCCCCAAGACAATAAATATTCATGTGGTGGGCAGAATTCCAAGCCAACATGGGGATGAGGTGGTAGAGATGGGGGTTGGGGGGAACCCTTTCTTACTAAGATTTTTCGTTCCTCAATGTCCTGGGCAGGTTCTGTGAACCTTTTATGAGAAGGCAAGCATATTGTCCAAACACCAGCTAAAAATAAAGTTTTTTGAGGATTCTCTGAACAAGGGAGTGTTACATGGATTCTAAGTTTCTTTTTGCGGGTCTGACAAGGAAAAAGAGATACAAATACACACAACAATTATAAATCTAATGGGGGGTGTTGTCTACAATACACAGTAGATAATCATTGTCCCTGTAACATCGCTTTTTTGAAAGTGGTTCTACCACTGCTGCTTGTGTGACTCTAGGCAATTTACTTAACCTCTTCATGTTTATCTTTATCAAAGTTTATCTTTAAAATGAGGAAATTGGACAAGAAGGTCCCTGCTCTAAATCTATGATTTCCTTTCTAGATGCATTCCTCTGCTCCTAGAAAAGAAAACTAAACATGAGGCAGTAGTAGAGCAAAGCCCAGCCTGCTCCTTACTCCATTAGATCAATTCAGTCTAGCAAAGACTTTCTGAGTACCTATCATGTATAAGGTATACCATAATAGATAGAGTCCTGGAATTAAAATCAAGAGGAACTAGAGTTAAATTTGACTTCTGGCATTACTAGCCATATGACCATGAACAAATCACTTAATCTCAGCCTCAGTTTCCTCATCTTTGAAAAGGTGATAATAAAACAGTAATATTAGCTAGTACTTATATATCACTTTCAAGTTTGCAAGCACTTTACAAATATTTTTTGTAATCTTTTATCCTCACAAAATCCCTGAAAATGAGGTGCTATCATTATCCCCATTTTACAGAGGAGGAAACTGAGGCTCTGAGAAGAATACTTAGCCAGAGTCATATTTGAAGGCAGTTCTCCTGGATTCCAGGTCTAGCACCAACTAACCATCTCTGATATAATTAATACTTATATCACAGGTCTATTGTAAAGTATTGGGATTTTTTGCCAACTTTAAGACACTTTAAAACAACTTTAAGGGGCAGCTAGGTGGCGCAGTGGATAGAGCACCAGCCCTGAAGTCAGGAAGACCTAAGTTCAAATCTGGTCTCAGACACTTAACACTCCCTAGCTATGTGACCCTGAGCAAGTCACTTAACCCCAATTGCCTCAGCAAAAAGCAAAAAAAAAAAAAAAAAAAAAACCCAACTTTAAATATAAGCAATTTTTCAAGAGCAGGTGAAGCTTGGATCATTATTCCAGGCTTTTACTTTTGAAGGGATATTAGTCTAACGGGGAACAAGTTGATCTAACTGGAAGTGTTCAAGACTATAGAAATCAGGAGACCAGAATTCAAATTTAGATCTGCTATTACTTAGATTGTGATGTTGGGCATATCCCTGAATAGTTGAGAAGCCTGAGGCCTAGGGAGGTAAATATGGAAACTGGATCATGAAAACAGAATTAATTGCTGAACCATCCTTCCCTTTGCAGAATATATCATTTATTTGTATGATGATTTGAACCATGCAATTCAGCACAATCAACATTTTCCCTGAGGGTGGGAGGATAGAGTGGGTACAATATACATCTTTTTTTTTTTTAAACCAGGAAGCCCTTAGTACATTTCTGGGGCATTATGGGTGACTGTTCTTTCAGAGGAAAGGCATTCTGGAACTGTATATGTCACATCACAGGACTACAGCTCCCTCCATCTCTCCACTCCTGCCCCCCATTTTTTCTGCTTGATTCATGCTCCCTAAAAGTGTACTCTATTATATCTGATAGGCTCCTCTGCCTTATGGAACATTGGTAATAGTAGGTTTGGCTAGAAGAGCAAGTCTGTTTTTAATTGAAATTGTGATTTTATTTCATCTCCAAATTTCCTTGGTTGTGGCCCTGTGATTGTGGCAGAATAACTCTGGCTTCAAGTTTATGGCTTCCTTCTCTTTTTGGTCATAGCTTTATTGTGATCTAGTAGTTGATAACAGTGTGGGCTAATTGCAGTCTATAACAATCTGCAATTGTCTGATAGAGAATCCATAGTGGTAAGGAAACTTCCCTTGCAGGGTTCCCCTCTTTAATTTTCTAAAATTTTAATGCCTCTGCTATTCCATCTTTAAGGTGCCAGGATCCAGGTACTTCTCTGTTGTATAGCTGTTTCAGTTGTATTGACTCTTTGTGACCCCTTTTGGGATTTTCTTGGCAAAGATACTGAAGGGGTTTGTCATTTCCTTCTCTAGCTCATTTTAAAAATGAGGAAACTGAGGCAAATAGGGTAAAATAACTCTTCCTGGGTCACAAAACTAATGTCAGAGACTAAATTTGAATTCAGGAAAATGACTCTTCTTGATTCTAATCCCATTTCTCTATCCAATGCACCCCCTAGCTACCTAATGATTACCAGAAATTTTCTCTTCCCACATAAAAAGATTGAGCTTAATTAAGAGGATTATTTCCCAGAATTTTATGTCTTTAAAACCCAGTTCTGAAGTCAGGAAGAGCTGAGTTCAAATCTGGCCTCTGACACTTAACACTTCCTAGGTGTGTGACCCTGGGCAAGTCACTTAACCCTAGTTGCCTCAGCCAAAAAAAAAATTCCATCATATTAGTCTTGATATATCTATATATCATGTATGCATTATGTGACATAATTGAAAAATACATGTGTGTATGTATGTACACATGTCATTAAATCATTGACTTTTAGAGTTAGAAGGGATCTTTCATGTTATAGAAGATCAAGCCCATAAAGTGGTTGAGTGCCATACCTAAAACCACTTGGCTAATCTTTTGTGACTCAGAAATTAGGTTTCTAACTCCATTGTAGATAAATGCATAGAGGCATGCTTTTACACAGAGGTGGCAAGACCTCTCTGAATTTGGAGCTTAAGAAACTAGGCTCAAATAATAGCTTTGATACTTATTTCAGTGGGTGACTTGATCTCCTCCCTTCTAATTTTGAACTGCTTCAACCAAAGCCAAATAAGGAAATTAATTTGAACTTTTCAGGAGTGGCAGATTCCAGTGTATCCAAGGGCTGACTTCCTTCTGTCAACAGATCACAATTGTACCACATGCCTAAAAAAGTTTAGTATTGTTCCTTGTCTGTCATGAAAGAGAAGATTTTTAGAAAGTTGTCTCCTGCCTAGAAGAAGCTTGGGTCATCATCCCAAGTTCTTGTTTTGGAAGGGAGATCAGTATGGGGGAGAACATGTGATCTTATGGAAAGTGTGCTGCACTATAACAATCAGAGGACCAGATTCAAATTTAGATTCTGCTACTACCTAGCTTGTGATCTTAGGCAAATCATTTTGCAATCGAGAAGCTTGAAGCCTAGGGAGGTAAATATGGAAACTAGATCATCTGTGACATCCCTTTAGCCTCTGCTACTTTGTGATTCTATGTCCTTTAGAGATCCCAGGATATCAGGACTGTGCTGTTATCTTTTTTTATTAGGGATCACTTTCATTTTTGTATCCTAAAAGTTGCTGGCAAGGCAGCTACTTCTTGAGGGTTTCCTGGTATTTCCATCCAAGTTTTTATTCCCAGTGCATTTGCATCACTTGTTACTCTATTTCAGAGGAGAGATTGAGGGGAAAGAGCACTTTTAAAACCAAACAAACTTGATGAGAAGTCCAAATGCCTAGAGACTGTAGATCTGAGTTAAATACAGGCATTAGAATAGTGACATATTCTGTAATTTGAAGAGGATTTGGAATATCTTTTTCAAAAATTTCATGGATAGCAGTTTCTTGAAAGTCATAGTTAGTCATGTTTTCTGGGAAATGTTTTAATTACCATTAGGTTGTAGGAAGGTGCTGACCATTGCAATGAATTGCTCCGTAGGATGTGAGGGATTTGAGTTCTGTTGACCTACCGTATAGGAAAAATGTTTAAAAAGATTAAAAGGAACTCCCACAGGAAATTCCCTGGTTAATGCATACTCATAGTTGCCAAAAATCTCAACAGAACATTAGAGTTCAGAACTTGAGCGCAGAGAGGTTAGGAAATTCTCAGGTGGAGTTCCAAGAGAAACTAGCTCTCCTTTCTAAGCTCTCCCACTCTCTTCCATGCCCTGCATACTATACTCCCAGGCCACGGCTTTTTTTTTTAATAGCCCACCCATCCTCTACACATTTTATTTTCAACCCAAGTGCTTCCTTATTAGTAAGTCTGGGCCATTGTCATTCTTCTCTGCTCTTTGGTTTTCAGGGAAAATACCCCACTCCTTTGTGTAAAAGATTTAATGTGACATGGGTTAGGAGAAGGATGAGGAGAAGAACAGAGGGCCAATATATTTTCTAAACCATCCCAACTTCTGACTCAGATGCAACTCTTATAGATCTTCAAATCCATCAAGAAGAAAAAAAAAGCTCCCATAACCCTAAGTGAATAGGATCCATCGTTGCCAGTAATTATTAATTACTTATTAATTAATTAATAGGCATTAGATATGAAAAGAACCTGAATAATCATCTTGTCTTAACCCCTCATTTTATAGATAAGAGAACTGAAACTTAGAGATGTTCCAAAGGTCCCCTTTCATAATCTTTCACCCCAACTATACATGCACCTATGTTCTAGCCAAATTGGCCTTCTTGTCATTCCTCAGAAATGACAGTCTATCTCCCATCTCCACACCTTTGTACACACTGTAATGCACTCTCTCATCTTTGCCTTTTAGAGTCCCTGGCTTCTATAAAATCTCAGCTCAAATGTCATGTTTTATGTGAGCCCTTTTCAAATTCTCCACCCCCCAGTTACTTTGCATTTATTTTGTATATATTCTGAAAATACCTATATGCACATATGCACATAATGACTCTCCCAATAGAACATAAGCTTCTTGAGGACAAAAATGACTTCCTATTTTGCCTTCTTTATTCCCAGAGTACAATACAATGCCAGGCATAGTAAGTATTTAATAAATGATGATTGATTGAGTGATAGGATTTAGAGCTGAAAGGACCTTAGAGAACATAAAATTCAATACATTATTTTATATATGTTAGGAATGAGACCCAGAGAAGAAACCCAAATGAGATGACCAAGATCACAAAAGTAAAAGATGGCAGGGCCCCTAATGAAGATTATTATCATTACTACAGCAGCAGCAGTAGTACTAATAGTAGTCATCCTAGTAATGGTGGTAGTAGTAATAAAAATAATAATAATATTGACATTTATTTTAATACCAAGTTCTATCTTGACAGCCATGTGAAATCTCAGAGCTGAAATGCTTAAAACAATAATACTCTTTGCTGTATAGCAGTTTTAGCAGATAAGTAATGCCTGTGTAAACAATTCTCTAGCATAGCAGCAAGCCAGTCATTTGGGTGAAATGTGAGTTTCAATAGGGGAAAAAATGAGAGTAGAAAACCATTAAACCCAAAGAAAGGTTGGGAAAGTTTACTCCTTTAGGAGTTAAAAAAAAACAAACTGCAATACAACACAACAATGAATAAATCTCTGTTTAATAGATTAAATGATAAATTTGTTCAGTTAATTTTCCTTCTGAATGGGAACCACTTCCCTAATATTCCAGAGAATTTGTCTCCAAATGTTAATATTTTTCAGGGAAAAAAGGCAGAAATGAAGACCAGTAAAAATCTGCTTTCTTAGGTCAGATTGCAGAAAACAGGCACCTTTCATTGGGAAGAAAAAAAAAAGAAGCAAAAAAGCCAGAGGAGGAAAGAATATACATGA
>JAJPUD010025168.1:2670-17886 GCA_023553655.1 Myrmecobius fasciatus | reverse complement strand
CCCCTGCTTTTTTTTTTTGTTCACCTGAAGCATAATAGGTTCTGCTCCAGCCTTTTACCTTCACCCTATATGTGTCACTATGTTTTAGATGTGTTTCTTGTAGACAACATATTGTGGGATTCTGGTTTTTAATCCAGTCTGCTATCTGCTTCCGCTTTATGGGAGAGTTCATCCCATTCACCTTCACAGTTAGAATAACTAATTCTTTATTTCCTGCCATCTTATTTACCCAAGTTATGTTTTCCCCTTTCCTTTCCCCTTTCTCCCTTCCCCCCTCCTCAGTACTTTGCTTTTGATGACCCCCTCTCCCAAACAATCCACCACCCTCTAGATCCCCTCCCCCTTTTTTTAAACTCCTTTCCCCTGATTCTTCTATTTTCCCCTCTAATTGTTTATCCCTTTCTTTTTTCCTCCTTTCCCTCCCACTTCCCTGTAGCAACAGCCAATTTTCAATTTGAAATCAAGTGTCTGCTATACACTTTTAGAACCCAACCTGATGAGAGTAAAATTTATACAATGCTCATCTCCCTCTCCTCTTTCTTTCAATTATATTAGGTTTTCTTTGCCTCTTCAAGGGATTTTACCTTGTTTTTACCTCCTTTTTTAGATCTTATTTTACCACTTTTTCCCCTTTCCCCTCTAGTTTTCTTTTTCATATTATCAAAGTAATATCTACTTAATTATACCTCCAAATTTTAAGTATCCCCATAGTAGAAATAAAGTTCTGAAGAGTCCTTTCCTTTTTACCTTTTTATGCTTCTCTTGAGTTCTGTGATTGGAGGTCAAATTTTTTGTTCAGATCTGGTCTTTTCATTAGAAATAGGTGAAATTCCCCTATATCATTGAATGACCATCTTCTTCCCTGGAGGATAATGCTCATTCTAGCTGGATAGGTTATTCTTGGCTGTAATCCAAGTTCCTTTGCCTTTTGTAGTATCTGGTTCCAGGCCCTTTGATCCTTCAAAGTGGAGGCTGACAGATCGTGTGTGATTCTAAATATTGATCCTCGGTATTTGAATTGTGTCTTTCTAGCTGCTAGCAGAATCTTTTCCTTGGTGCGATAGTCCTGAAATTTAGCCACGATATTCCTTGGGGTTTTAATTTGGATGGTCTCTTTCAGGAGGTGATTGGTGAATTCTTTCAATGGTGATTTTGCCTTCTCATTCTACAATCTCAGGGCAGTTTTCTTTCAGGATTTCCTGGAAGATAGTGTTTAGATCCTTTTTTTCATCATGGCTTTCAGCTAGTCCAATAATCCTTAGAGTGTCTCTCCTAGATCTATTTTCCAAGTCAGTTGTTTTTACCTAGGAGATATTTCATATTTTCTTCTAATTTTTCATTTTTTTGTTTTTGTTTGACTGATTCTTAAAGTCTCATTGAGTCATTCACTTGCATTTGTTCCATTCTTATTTTTAAAGTGTTGTTTTCTTCAGTTACCTTTTAAAGCTCCTTTTGTAACTGGCCAATTGAATTTTTTTGTTCATTGCACTCTTTTTCCACTTCACTAATTTTATTTTTCAATAAATTGGTGTCTTTTTCATATCTCTTTTGCACGGCATCATATCCTTCTTGCACTGATTTCAATTTATTTTCCCATTTATCCTCCAGCTCTCTTATGAGATTCTTTATGCAATCTTCCAGAAAGGCCTTTTGAAAAGGGGACCAGTGATTGTCCTTAATAACTTCCTTTGGAGTTTTGTCTAAAGGAACCTCAGGATCTGGGATCATCACTTCTTTCTCTTGATAAAAACTGTCTATGATGAGAGCTCTCTTTTGCTTCTTCATTTTTTTTAGACAGCGTGGATGTCTCTTTAAGGCTTGGAAAAAATCTTTGCCCTGGGGCAATTCGGGGAATTAATTTAAGGTGCTGGGTTGGTGGGGGCTAGGACTAACTCAGGATTACTCCTTAAACAAGGCAAGTCTGCCAGAACACCTGTCCACAATCAGGGCAGAGTGTCCCAAGTGCCTCAGATAAACTCCAAGTGTTTGGAGTTTGGAGTGTGGAGTTTCTGCCATGATGAGCTGAGCTGAGTCCCACCCTCACTTCTGGCCTACACTCAAGTCCTCTGTTTATCTCTCTGTCTGATTTAGACAAACCTGATATGAAGTTCTTCAGAAAGCAGTGTCCAAATATTTATGGATTCCTTGACTTGAAGATCAGTTCAGAGGCTTATTTTATTGTTGGCTTGAGAGAAGATCGGAGGAGGATGCAGAGAGTCACGTTTTCACTATGCCATCTTGACTCTGCCCCCCAGAAGTCCCACATGGCAATTTCCACCAATAATTATCTTTGTAAATTTTCACATCTTTTCCCTTCTCTAGTCTTCAATTTTGTCATTTATAAAATCAGAGGGCTTGTATCCCTGATCTCTAAAGTCTTTTCCAGCTCTTAAATTGGGATGATTCTATTATTCTAAAAATTCTTTTAAGTGTCTCCCCATTCTGGCATCTGATCTAACTGTTCACACAGGTTAATTGAGAGTCAGTTAATAGGATGTGGTTTGAAAGACCATCTTAAAATACCTACCCATTGGCCTACTATAGGACCTGAAGTTTCATTGTTAGATTTTTTTTAAACTAGAAAAAAATTTACCACACAGTGTTTAGCAAAGTAATAGAATCTTAAACTCATAAGATCTGGGTTCAAATCACAGCTTTGTTACTTAGTCACTATGTGACTGTGGGCAAATCAGTTTACTTCTCTGGCCTATGTTTCTTTAACTATAAATGGAGATAATATTATTTGTATAGCTTCCCTCCAACAAAGGAGGATTCTGAGCAAGGCACTTGCATAATGGAAAGTGTTACATCAACATAACTCATTATGTTCTCCAGTCATTTGTCCCTTATTTTTCATATCATAAGTTCATAGATATAGACCTCAAATAGAATACATGGTTAAAGTCCTCTTCTCCATATGAGCCATGGTTCAGACAGATAAATGATATACCAATCATCTCACAAGAAATTAGTGGACAAGAACTCAAGGCTCCTGAATCCCATTTAGACTGCTACCCACCACCATGTCTCCCAAACCAAACTACATGGGATGTATGCAGTAGGTTCTTGTCATCTGCAAGTTTAAAATGATTCATCAATGCAACTCAGCAACCAAAATAATTCCAGAAACTTTTGGTTGCACTTACAAAGAGAGATAGTATACAGAATGAAGGACCTAAGAATTCTATTAAGAATTCCACTATTCCTTGTCCCCATAACACCCCAACTGATGTGCAATATTCAATTGGAATTAGAAGCACTAAATTATGGTAAATAGTATAAGTTGGAGCATGTACATAGTGTAAGATCAAACAAAGGAAATAGAAATCATATAATTTGAGGATAAGTTGAAAGATCTAAAAATGTTTAGACAAAAGAAGAAAAGTTTTGACAGAAGAGGAAAGAAGTGTGCTTGTTATCTTTATCAGACAAGAGAGAGATCAGGCCTAATATCTCTAGATCCAAAGGGAAAACTTGGAGTGATGATGGAAAATGCAGAGGGGAAAAGATTTTGCTTTTATATGAGAGAACTTTTTTTTAAACAATCACAGCTGTCCAATTACGTAATGAGATGCTTCAACTATAGGAGGTGGAGTTTCCTAACATTGGATATCTTCAATTAGTTATTAAATGACCATTTCTTGGTGATATTCTAACTTCCTTTAACCCTTTGCTTTTTTGGGGAGAGGAATGGAGGAGATGGTATTATAACTCATATATGGATAGAATTTGTCTTCTTGATCTTATATTTGGTTATTTTGGGTGGTAGGATCCCTTCAGGCCAGTCCTTAGAGTGGGAATAGAAAAGTTTACCTAGGTTCAATTAACAGTGTCATTCACCTATGTGAAAGTAATACAATTGTCTTCAAGTGGACCCTGGGGTGACCCTGACCACTATCCACATATTCTATCTAGCATTTATAGATGCTAACCATCTTCTCTATCATTGTGTTCTCTGTTTCACTTTAACAGAGTCCTCCAATGGAAAATGGCCCTTTGGATAGAGCTTATAAACTAATTTACATGGACTTAATGTTGTGTATAAATATGTATCTGGTATTAGTAGTTAAAATTTTGGATTCTAACAAACACAACTTTATGGACCCTAGGAAACTTATGATCTCTAAAAATGATCACAATTTTAACTTCACTATTTCACAAGATCATCATCATCAGAAAGTGCTTCATATATCTAAATGAGCTAAAGAAATGGGAATTATTATTATATTGATTATTAATGTCCAGAAGAGGGTAGAAGATGATTGTCTCATATCTTACCTCTTACCTCAATTCAAAAGAATGAACAATTTAGAGTTAAATGCCTATGACAGGATGATAATATTTAGTGCTGAAAGAGACCTTTGAAATTTTGTAGACCAAAGGTTGCATAACCTAAGACCCAATACAAACACATATACATGTACCTACATGCATAAATGTGTGTATACAGGGCATATTTGTGTGTAAAACATACAAATATACATGTGTGTATATTTTTATGAAATTGATAACTGTATTTTAATATAATTGGTTTTATTTGTAATATTCTATATTTTATGCATATTACTGTGAGAAGAAGTTCATGGACTTTACCAGATTGCCAAACAGGTTGAAGGGGGGAAAACATTAAGATTTGTTATAAATAAACCCACTATGCTTCCAGATGAGAAAACTAAGATTCAGAAAGGTTAGGTTACTTGACCAAGATTGCATAGTAAATTACTGAAGCAAGTTTTGAATTCATGTCTTCTAACTCCAAATCCAGGGATCCATTTATAACCATACTAGGCTATTAGGAGGTGGAGATATCTTTGTTGATTAGATGCTTTATAGGGACTCTCACAACATTTTACTTAGGCAGCCATTTCTTGTATTCTATGTCTTCCTTCAGACCACCAAATAGAGCTAGCCTTGGTAATATTCCTCCAGTCCTTTCTGCCTCAACCTTTACCCTAACATCATTCACCATGAGGTTCCCATACTAATGTCATAGGGAGGAAAAATTCAGTACTTCAATTAACAGGGTTATAGATTAGGAACTGGGATATAACTGGCTCAAGCTCCTGAAAATCCTTGAAATGTCACTAATTGCTAATCATTTGTGTATTTTAACTGGACAGTGGGATCACCGAGGGCAAGTGCCCAACTAGTAAAGTGTCTCTGAGGGTAGAAGCCACTTTGAAGAATACTCCAGGGCATTCTTCATAAACAGCAATGTTGTTCAGTAGCAAATCCCCAAGGGTGAGTGTGAAGAAAGCAATGCAATTATGAGAACATCTACTAACGTGAAGGGAGCTGTCATCAGGAACTCAGAGAAGACAAATCCATTTAATTCTGGGGCATTCAAAAGAAACACATCACATTGAAATGTCTCAAGTTACTTTGCCAAACAAATGAGTTGTCCCATTGTCTCTGGTGAAATATAGACATACATGCACACCTATGTGTATATGTGTATATATATATATACACACATATATATATACATATACACACACATATATACACATATATACACATATATGTATCTATACATATATACACATATATGTATATATACACATATGTATATATACACACATATACACATAGGTGTGCATGTATGTCTATACATATATACATACACACATATTCTTTAGCTATCTTGGAGAGGAAAGATGACTTCATTAACCCCAAACTCATCATCTGATGCTAGGGTACATAGCCTACAGCCCCCAGAGGAAGGCAATTGCTCTTTGCCTTATACAAGGCAAAGTGAAAATGCCAACAATACAAAAATCATTGTGTGTGAAAAAGACTTCTTTTCTAGCTGTCTTATAGTGTCCAAAAATCAGAGATTCATAGAATGTTAATGTTGAAATAGTTGTAAAAAATACAGTGTTAAAACACATATGAGATACAATACTAGATTATAAGTAGAATTAAAGTTCATCTTCAAGTCCAAACTTCTCATTTTAGAGATATACAAACTGAATCACAGAAAGAAGTCACTTTTGCAAAAGCACATCATTAGGAAGTGCCAGAACTAGGATTAGATCTCAGGTCTTCTGACCTCCCAGTCCAATGTTTTGTTTTTATTATTGTGTCTCTTCCCCTTCATACACAAACATACCTTGCTCTGAAACAGCCAACTAATATGATGCAGAAGAAAATGTCAACTGAAAAATTGTGTGATTCTGACCTGCTTAAATTCCCTAAGGGAAACTATAGGGAGGAACTGTCCACATAAAGAATGGAAGTTCTATCCCCTTAAAATCATTGAATAAGAATTAGGGTGAGACTGAAGGAGTCTGTTTAACAAAGTTCTAAATAACTACAAGAAAGAAGATTGAAGCCATTATCAAAGATAGCTCTTGGGGAAGAAAGGTGCTTGATCAGCACAAGGTATAGCTCCTGGTGGTCAGTTTCTGCTATCAGCCTTGTGGATAGTTCTGATGGAGTTTAATGTCAGTGATCATCGGCATAAATAAATTTTCAAGTGGACTGTGTCTTTGTGGTCTGCACAGAGAATATTATTGAAGGAAATTGGATATGCGATACCCATGGATATATTCAGGGGATATAGAGTCTCCTTGATCAGGATCAGGGATAATTTTGATGGAAGCTAGTTTTGGAAATAAGGTTCTTATGCTTATGATGTCTTTTTATGAATAAGAAATCCATGCGGCCCAGATCACTTCTACTCTTCATACAATATCAAAAAGGCCTTTTATGGTAGTTTGAATTTCCAGATATTCTACTTTGTTTTTAATACTACCAAATCTTCCAAAAACTAACTATCTGTGCATATGAGCACATGGGTATGCAGGGGGTGGGATAGCAATTGTGCTAGGCATTTTTTCCAAATATTATTTCATTTGATCAGTTTGTCCTGTGTAAATTTGTTTTTGTTTTTAATATTTGCACATTGTTTTCCCATTTAATTGTGAGATCCTTGAGAGCAGGGGATTGTCTTTTGCTTTACTCTATATTCCCTGAATTCTCTGTGTTTTCATAGTGCATGGCACATAATGGATATTTAATAAATGCTTAGTAAATTATTAAAACATATCAATACACATAAAATAGAGAAATCTATGAACTAAAATCTTTCCCTTTCTCTGCTATTTCTTTAATTTCCTTTATCCCAGGCCAGAATGCATACAAGGGTGGTGGAAAAGAGAATAATTAGTAATTTAATAATTAGTAAGTTTTTGAGGATTTTTCTTTCTACTTAAAAAAATTACTTAATATCTAAACAGTGTTTTTGTCAAGTTCTTACACTTTTATGGAAAATAAAAATTTCTCTGTAAGCTGATCTATAATCTCCTATGTGCACAAAGATGTAAGTCAGCCTATGGAGTATATCCTACACAAAAAAATGAGGTTTTCCAGGAAGTTCCACAACTGGAATTTATCACTTACCATTGAAGGCCATGATGGGAGGCTCCAGAATGCTGCCTACTGATATCTTCACTGTCTTTCAGTGATAGTGAACAGTGACAATATGTATTGCCTGAAACAAAAACCAACTAATTAGAAAAGTCTTCTGGATTTCTTTTCTTTCCTCTGTACAACCAGGGAACTTAATCTGCATCTGTCATACCTTTAGTAGACTCTGCTAAATATTATAATTATTTATCATATCTCCCCACTATACTGTGCATTGGCTGAGACAAGAAGTGGGTTTTGATTATATCTGTGTGTCTCCCCACCCATTCCCAAACCTGGAGCAGAGGAACATGCACAATAATTAAATCAATGAAAAAGTGGTTAAGGGAACAGATCCAAATGGTGAATTAAAGAGAGCAATCCCACAAACTCTCTCCATATTACTATTCAAATAATTTGAAAATAATAACTTCAATTGAATTTTGGAGAAGCAGAATTAACAAAAACTTCAGGTTAGGCATTTTTCCCAGCCTAAGGCAATTTAATAGACTGGCAGGAGAGATCTGTGACACCAGATGGGAGCAGCCTGGAGCTCACATGGCAACATCAGCAGCAGAGGACCTTGGAGTAAGGTGGTTGAGATAACATTGACAGCAGCAATAGCAGTTTCAGAAGCTCTTATCCCCGAGGGAGTAAGAAAGTTGTTCAGCTTATAAGAAAGAGATTCCAGGGGATTTGGGTGAAGTTGGCACTGGTTGGCAACTCTTGATCAATCACAGTTTTGGGTCACAAGTCTCTGAGTAGAAAAGAATAGCTCTGATTAGAAAGGAACATGTGTGATTTCAGAAAAAGAAGAAGAGGTCCTGGTCATAGATCCAAGGTATATTGAAGCATTAGAATGTGTGGCTGAAGGAGAGGAGAGGTCCTTCTTGGTTAAAGACCAATATTCAGACCATTAGAGCAATGATCACATCTCTTCTTGAATCATACAATTTGGAAGCACAGTAAACTTGCTGATTCTCAAAACTAGCTCTGAAAACCGAAGCACAAAAAAGTCTAAAGCTTGGGACATTCCCTACCCCCACCTGTCCACACACCCCTAAGGAAATAGAGATCATTTTTAAGATAAGGTTCAAAGTCAAGTAATATAATGGGGAAACAAGAATAAATAACAAAAACAAAAGAACATGATGGCCAAAAGTTATTATGGTGACAAGGGAGATTAAGACACTAACTGAGAGGAAGACAACAAAAAGCTAAACTCAAAACCTCAATGAAAAATGCTAATTAGGCCCAAGAAAAGAAAGAAATCCTGGAAGCATTTAAAAAAAGAGAGAAAGTTCAAGAGAAAAATTGGAAAAAGAAGTGAGAATGGTGCAAGAAAATTGTGAAAAGAGAATTAACAATATGGAAATATTTTATATTAACACACATATAATCTATACCAAATTGTTGGCTTTCACAAGCAAGAGGGAGGGGAATGAGAAAGCAAAATAATATGGAACTGAAATCTAAGAAAAAAAGTTAAACTTTTTTCTATATATGTATTTGAGAGAAGTAAATAAAAATTAAATGGCAAAAATGGTTGGGGAGTAGCAGACTTGGGAGATCTTAAAAGGGGAAGGAAGCCAGTCAGAAGTTATTGTAAAAAAAGGGAAAGCTATCTTATTTTCATTTCAGGAAAATTGCTTGTGAAGTCTAAACTTGGGGCA
Organism: Myrmecobius fasciatus; assembly: GCA_023553655.1. Classification (NCBI taxonomy): domain Eukaryota; kingdom Metazoa; phylum Chordata; class Mammalia; order Dasyuromorphia; family Myrmecobiidae; genus Myrmecobius; species Myrmecobius fasciatus. The sequence continues at coordinate 8,803 of JAJPUD010025168.1, read as the reverse complement.
TTGAGGTGGCTCAGTGGATAGAGCACCAGCCCTGACATCAGAAGGACCAAAGTTCAAATCTGACCTCAGACACTTAAGACTTCCTAACTGTATGACTCCGGACAAGTCACTTAACTCCAATTGCCTCAGTGAGAAAAAAAGAGAAATCTAAACTTTACTATGTCAGAACTTGGATATGATATTGGTTTGTAGAGTAGAAAAATTGTTGTCCTGGGTATCTAAAGACCTGGGTTTTTGTTTTGATTATGTAACTAATCAGCACTGTAGTCTTGGACAAAGTAAATTTAAAAAATCTCTTTCGGACTCATTTCCTAATATATGAAAAGGAAAAAAAAAACTTTAATATCTCTTTTATCTCTTATCCAGTTCGAGAAAACCTGAAACAATAAATAATTAAATGAAAACACAAAAGAAGAAAAAACTAACATCTTGGCAAAAGAGGTACAAAAAATACTGAAAAAAAAACACCTTAAAAATAGACCTAATGGTAACAGTCACAAAAAATCACAGTAGAAGATAATTCCTTAAAAAGTGGAATTGGCCAAATGGAGAAAGAGATACAAAAGCTCAATGAGAAAAATAATTCCTTGGGCAACTAGAAGTGAATTATTCTAGGAGACATCAAGAAATGAAAATAATGGAAAAATAAATATAGAAGAAATGTGAAATATCTCTCATTGCAAAAAGTACTGACCTGGAAAATAGATCAAAGAGAGACAACTTTAAAATTATCACACCACATGAAAGGCACAATAAAGAAAGAGCCCAAATATGTTTCAAGATAGATATATCAAGGAAAACTGTCCTGATATCTTAGAATCAGAGGGTCAAATAGAAATTGAAGAGTCCACCAAATGACCCTGAAAGTGGTACCAAAATGAAAATTCCCAAGAATATACTACTAAATTCCAAAGCTCTCATGTTAAAAAGAAAATATTACAAGCTGGCAGAAAGAAATAATTCAAGTATTGTGGTGGAGTCACAGTCAGGATAGCACAAAATTTAGCAGCTTCCACATTAAAGGACTGGAGTGCTTGGAAAATAATATAATAAAAAGGGACTAGTATTACAACCAGGAATAATCTATAAAGAAAAACTGAATATAATCCTTCAAGAGAATAATGTATATTTAATCAAATTAGAGGATTTTCAAGAATTTCTGATGCAAAGATCAGGGCTGAATAAAATAGTGGACATTCAAATATAAGACTTGAGAAAAGCATAAAAAAGTAAAACGTGATGGAGTAATCAGAAGAGAGTCAATAAAGTTAAACTGCTTACATTTCTATATAGGAAATAATATGTAATACTGAGAACTTTATCATGATTAGATTAATTAAGAGTAGTCTGCATAGACAAAGGGGAAGGATATAAATCTATTAAGTTAGGATGGCCTCCAAAAAAAAAGGAAGAAGTAGGAAAGAGGGTTACATTGGAAGAAGTGGGAGAGGGAGAGGGAGAGGGAGAATGTAAAGAATTATCTCCCATAAAACAATTGCATAAGGAAATGTTTTTACAGTGGAGAGGAAAATGGCAGCCTGGTAGGCAATACCTGAAACTCATTCTCATCACAATTGGCTCAAAGTGAAAAAAATATATATATATAGTATATATATATAATATATATATATATATATATATACACTTATATATTCATGTATGTGTGTATACATACATTCATGTATATACATATCATATATGTATCATAATTATAAGTTTACATGCATAGAATGAACTCATCTGTAAAACAAGTGGATAGAAGAATGGATTAGAAACTAGAACTCAACAATAAGTTCTTTAAAAGAGGCACACTTGAAATAGACAGACATACAGAAACTTAAAATAAAAATCTGGAATGAAATCTATTATGTTTCAGCTGAAGTTGACAAGAAAAAGAAGAAAAAGAAGACAGAGGTAGTAATCATGATTTCAGACAAAACAAAAGCAAAAATAGACCTAATTAAAAAAGCTAATCGGGAAAAGCACACTTTAATAAAAGCACCATAGACAATGAAGTAATATCACAAATTTTTACAGCAAGTTTCTCTAATAAGGGACTCTTTTCTCAAATATATGGGGAATTTATTCAAATTTATAAGAATTCTATTTATAATTTTATAAGAATCTGTAAGAACTCTAGCCATTTTTCAATTTATAAATGGTCACATAATATGAATGGGCAGTTTCCAGAATAAGAGAGCAAAGCTATCTATAATCATATAAAAAAGGCTCCAAATAAACATGGGGATATAGACATGGTAATTAAAAAACACTGATGCACCATCTCTTACTTATCAGACATGACAAATATTGGAAAGAGTTATGTACTGTTGGTATACTAATAAACTATAACAGGAGATGTGAACTGGTCCAACCATTCTAAATAACAATTTGGAACTATACCCAACAGACTATACAACTGTGTCTCTGACACAGAAATACTACTACTAGATCTATACACCAACAATATCAAAGAAGAAGAAAAAAGACCTATATAGACAAAAATATTTTTGGCAACTTATTTTGTGATGGTAAAGAATTGAAATTGAGGAAATACCTATGAATTAGGGAATGGCTGACCAAGCAATAGCATATGACTGTGATGGACTACTATTTTGGCTATAAGAAATGATGAAGGGACTGGTGTCAGATAAATGAGGAGACCTCTGGGTACTGATTCAAAGTGAAATAAACAAAACCTGAAGATCATCGTACACAGTAAGTAATAGCAATACTGTAATGAAGATCAACTGTGATAGACTCAATTACTCCATCAATACAATTATCCAAGATAATTCCAAAGGACTCATGATGAAAATTGCTACCCACCTCTAGCAAAAGAATTGATGAACTGTGAGTGCAAATTGAAGTCATTTTTTTCACTTTTTTCCCCTTGCTTTTTGTGTTGTGACTTATGTGAAAATAGGTTTTACACAAATTCACATGTATAATTGATTTAATATTGTTTGCCTCCTCAAAAGGGTTGGGCGAGAGAAAGAAAATTTGGGAATCAGATTAACATATATCTTTATACTCTCTCAAATGCCCTGATTTTCCAGTTCCAGTTTATTTTCTATGACCTCTTCCATATCACCTCAACTACAAAAATAGCTTTACTGTGGATCACCCATGGGTTTTACTTCTATGTTCAGGAACTCTGAATGTGTTTTATATGATAATAACTTTTATTATTCTTTATTTCACTGTAACTTCCAAAACTTAATCTTTCTCTTTGCCCTCATTAGGATTATCTACCCTTAGATTCTTTCCCAAGTGATTATTTTCACACTCCCCCATTTTCTCATATCAATGTCTTGATGAACTGATTCTGATACCTGCTGTCCCCTCATTCTCTCTGCTATAGGCCTTAATAAGTGAGACCAGATGCTAAGAGAGCTTTTCTCTTCTTCTCATTGCAGGTCACTTGGGTATATTCCCTCACTATCTCCTTCTTCGCTTTAGTCTCAGAAGAAGAGGATACTTCTCTTTGCCAAAGCAAACTCCTTTGCAGGAATCTTTGATCCCTCCCTATTTCCTCTATGCATACCTATACACTCTATACCACCCCTGCTCTCTCTAATCTGCACTCTCTATCTTGCCTCCTGCCTACAAACATGTCCATGTTTTACAATTATCATTATCCTTTAACATTTTTATTGGTTTTTTATTCTTTTAAAATTTATTTATTTTTAATACACATTGCTTTATGAATCATATTGGAAGAGAAAAATCACAGAAAAACCATGGGAGAAAAAAACATGAAAAAGTGAACATAGCATATGTTGATTTACAATTCATTATTCATAGTTCTTTTGCTGGATAAAAAGGTGCTTTCTGTCCAAAGTATATTGGGCTTGCTTTGCATCACTCAAGCACTGAGAAGGATCAAGTGTTTCATAGTTTTTCATCACACATTCTTTTTGTTACTATGTGCAATGTATTCCTGGTTCTACTAATTTTTCTCAGTATCAGTTCGTGTAAATCTTTTCAGGCCTTTCTAAAATTAGCTATTCATCATTTTTAATATAACAATAATATTTCATTATTTTCATATTCCACAGCTTATTCAGCCATTCCCCAATTCTTTGCTACCACAAAAAAGAGCTGTTACAACATTTTTGTACATGTGAGTACTTTTTCCTTCTTTAACATTAAAAAAACTCTTACTGATAGCTATCATACTATATTTCTCCTTCCTTCCTCAGCCAGACTTCTTTAAAAAGTCATATGTAATAAGTACTTTTACTCTTTCTCTTCTCATTTTCTTCTAAACTCTTTATACTCTGGTTTCCATCCTGATATTTCAACTAAATCTTCTCTGTCAAAAGATATCAATGTTCTCTTAATTAACAAATCAAGTAGTCTTTTCTTAATCTACAATCTTATTGAAATATTTACAGTATTTGACAGTAATGTTCCCCTTCCCCTGCTGAATAGTTTTTCCTTTTTAGATTTTGAAGACAAATCTTGCCAGGTTCTTTTCCTACCTGTACTACTTTTAAGTCCCCTTTGCTGGTTCTTCACATATGTCAACTTTGCTAACTATTCTTGTTCCCAATGGTTTTATCATGGGTCCTTTTCCTTCTATTTGATCTCTATATTAATGATTATAGATTATTTTTATTTTTATATTTATATTACTATAAATTATATTTATATTATAAATTATTCATACTGATCTATACCTATATCTCCATCCTTGGTAATATCCTTAGTTGTAGTCTAAATCAACAACTTTAAAAAAAAAATTTTAAACATGATACCCCATGGACATCTCAAATTTAAGATACTCAAAGTAGAATTCTTATCCTATTCACAGCCTATGCATTTTCTAAATTCTCTGTTACCACGTGGGACTTGACTATCCAACTAATTACCCAGATTTACTACCTCAGTGTCATCCTTGACTTCTTTCTTAAACTCACTCAATTATCCAATCTATGGCCAAATTGGCATGATTTCTACCTTCACAAGATATCTCATATTTATATTTTCTTTTCTATTCCTAGTTGCCACCCTAGTTCAAGCTTCCATGATATCTGGCCTGGACTATTTTATAGTCTTCTAACTAGACTCCGTACCTCATCCTATATCCAATTCTAATCCATGTCCCACTCTGCTGCCAAAATAATTTTTCTAGTTTAGATCAAAAGAAAACACTCTTCTATTCAATAAATTCTAATAGTTCCCTAGTACCTGCAGGTTCAAATACAAAATTTTCTGTTTTGGAATTTAAAGTTCTTTACTACTAAGTTCCTTTACTTTTCTCCAGGACCTCAGCAATCCAGATATACTGGTCTTCTTTCTCTTCCTTGCTCATGACATCTCTTATATCTTTACACTGGTTGTCTCCAATATATTCTTTCACCTTTGCCTTTCAGTTTCTTTGGCTTCTTTCAAGACTTATTTCAAACACCATTATCTACAGGCTATTTAACTTCTTTTCCTTTTGTATTGCCTAATAATCATATCATATATATCTTGTATGTATTTACATATGCATTTATAAGTTGTCTCCTTCATTAGAATGTAAGCTCCTTGAGAGTAGGGACTATTTAAAGAATTTATTTGTGTACTCAGTACTGAAAAACAGAATTTAGGTCAAAGCAGATGCTTAATAAATGCCCTTTGGCTAACTGAATATAAAAATTACTCAGTAGCAGCCAGAGTAATAGTATCTGCAGGAGCAACAGCATCAAGATATCAGGGATATTTCATTGACTAAATAAAGCATGAAGTTCAATAAACGAATTTTAAAGTGTATATAGTAGAAGAAACATTAGTATGCTATTTAGAAAGTCATGGTAGAACATGGCAATAATTCCAACTTCTGGGGATTAAATATTAAATTCCTAGGGCATTTTATAGTTGGACAAATGAAATAATCAAATCATATGAACTTTGAATTTACTTTTTTCCCTTGTCAGGAAGACAAAAAAACTGCTATTGTCAGGTATTATCAAGTCTCAACTGTCCTGTTTGTATAGAGAGATTGTGAGAATGGAACTCTTTATAAGCTTCCATTGTTTATGCCTCAAACTCCTAAGCATCTTTAAATAATCTTTGAGATATTGATTAGCATATCTTCAGACAGGTCTGAGACCTGGTTTGTCAGCTGCATTCCATCTGGCTT
>JAJPUD010025167.1:0-17888 GCA_023553655.1 Myrmecobius fasciatus | reverse complement strand
AGAAAAGTTGATAGTCTTTTTTAAAAAAAAATAGCTTTTTATTTTCACAATACATGTAAAGATAGTTTTCAGCATTCACCCTTGCAAAACCTTGTGTTCCAAATTTTTCTCCCTCCCTTCATTCCTCCTATCTGCTTCCCTTAGACAGCAAGTCATCCACTATAGGTTAAACATGTGCAATTCTTCTAAACCTATTTCCACATTCATCATATTGCACAAAAAAAAAATCAGATCAAAAAATGAGAAAGAAAAAAAAGCAAGCAAACAACAACAAAAAAGGTGAAAATACTATGTTGTGATCCAAAATTCAGTCCCCATAGGAGATAGTCTTAGAGATAAAAATAGCTCTTTGAAAATTAGAATTGGGGGGCAGCTGGGTGGTGGGTGCATTGGATAGAGCACCAGCCCTGAAGCCAGGAGGACCTGAGTTCAAATGTGACCTCAGACACTTAACACTTCCTACCTGTGTGACCCTGGGCAAGTCACTTAACCCCAATTGCCTCAGCCCCCCCCCCCCAAAAAAAAAAGAAAATTAGAATTGGGCAAGAAAAAGATAATGAAACTTTAAGAGATCAAGAAATAACAAAACAGTTTTAATATAAAAATGAAAAAATAAAATAGAATGTGAAACATCTTAAAACAAAAATAACAGATCTGGAGAACAGATCAAGAAGAGAAAATATAAGAATAATTCAACAGGACAGGTATGGGAGAGAGAGTAGGGAGAGAGCTATAGAGATCTGGAAATTATATCATATGATTCAATATATGGATTATAAAGGGAGAAGAAAAGAAAGCTTTGGGGGACAGCCATGGACAAGACCTGAATGAAGATCCAGCCAAGGAGACTGATTGAGAAGAAACTGTCGGAAAGGTTGGAGGAGAGATGGAAGGGAGTCACAAAGACCTGGAGAGGAGGAAAGAGTCAGGAAGACAAGGTGAGCACCAGTGGGAAAAAGAGGCCATTGGAATGGGCAGTTCAAAGAGCCCCTTTTGTTCTGATCCCAAGCATACCTTCCCTTCCTCACATCCCTCCTCCCAATAAAGAAAATCAATAGTTCAGCTCTGACCACATCTGGCTGCCTTGGAAACATTTCATACTCATAGTTCCCCATGTCTTCCAACACAGCAGAAAGGAGTGTTTCTCCATCCCTTTGACAGGACCAACATTGGCCATCAAGATTTCAACACATCCAGCTTTATTTCCTTGTTCTTTTCATTCAAGGCCTCATGTACATTGTTCTCTCGATTCTACTCACTTCATTCTACCACAGGCCAGATGGGGCTGTGTTTCTCTGGCACAAGCATTTTCCCCATTTCACAGAAAATGAGGCCCAGAGAAGAAAATGATTTGGCTAAAGCCACATAGTGTCAGAACCTGTTCTCTTTCTATCACACAATGCTCTTGGATTTGCCTGCCCAGCTGTCGGAACATCCTGGGTCACCTCTGCATCATGGCAAGTCATTGGAGGAGTCTTATGTAGCTGTGATGGAAATTTTGCCCAGACCTCTGAGAGCCTTTAAAAAGGGGGAAACTTAATCTCCACATGTATTTCAAGAAAGATAGTTTACTCCATGTTTGCTTAATCCTAAAGAAATAAGGGGACGGGGCCTGGAGTTGGGATTTCATTGATTTAGAGAACTGAGGAACAAGAAAACTCCCTCTACCAATGTAGCTGGGTACTTGCTCTTCATCTTGGAGACAGAGATTAAATGACTTGCCCAAGATGACATGGTTAATATATAGTTCCCCAAAAAGGATTTGCAATAATCTTGGCTCTGAGCAAGGCTCTGAAGGGTGTACAAGTCAGTGATCTAACTTCATTTTTTTATGGGGGCCTCCTGGTTTAGTGCTATGAAACAGCTGCTAAGTAAACAGGCTGATCCAGGATTCAAATCCCTTTGGGGCTTCATTTTCTACTGCTACTCAATTTTAAAAAATCTCCAAATTTAATTTTTCCTTCTTTCATTTCTCTTATATACCCCATGTACTTTCTTAATTTGACACTTCCTTACAGCTGTGATTTTATGCCATTTGGGCAGAACATTCTGACTACTTTTGTCTTCAAAGGCCAGAAGATCCCTGTCTAAGTAAGAGAAACAACTCATTTTTGGAACCATAGAGATGCTGTAACAGAGGAAGGTCGGGGACTGTCTGTACCCTAGTGTTCTGGCATGAAATTTACCCTGTAAACATTTCACAGGTAATAATCCCATCTGCAATAAAAGCTCACTTATCTGTCATGTTGGAGCGTACTAATTAAAAAAAAAATAAATTCCACTGCACTGAGTTATATTAGTATGGGCTTATGTATGACATTTGGAAAATCTCTACTGGAGTCCTATGGCTTAGAAGAGCTGTGATAGAAATGTAAATCCCGCGTTGCTTTTGGGTCATTGTCATTGAGAAATGAGCCAGATTCAGAACAAAGGGACAGGATGAAGGCTCCAAAGACAGACCCTCAGTTTGGGGACATGATAAAGTAGAAAATACTTCTGGCTTTTAGCCACAGACTGTGCCTTGGACTAATGCCGGGATAAAGTAAGAAGCAAAGACTACTGGGCTTTGGGGAAGGAGAGGTCCCAGGGCAAAGAGTGGGGGCTGTGGGCAGTGAGGGGGGGAATTCCAGGGGTTATGGGGGAGAGAACTTCTTTGGCCACATCAGAATCATAACTGGTATTTATCAAGTGCCTTACGTTGGCAAAACACTTTCCATACATGCGTCATTCGGGGCCCACCTCCAAAGTCGTAAATGATTTCAGGGTTTGGGAACCTGAGGGGAGGACTACAGATCCTGCTGAGAACAAGTGATGGGAAGCATCTGTCTGCTGGGGGGAAGGAGAAAGATCAGGGCACCACCCCAGCCCACCCCCAACTGGTAGCTTCTTATTTTAACTAATTCGTATTGCTAAACTAGATAGTAAGATCTGCTTCTGCTTCTTCCTTGTGGAAAGATTGCAAGTGTGTAGTCATCCAGCTCTCTCATTACTATCTTTTCCATTTTACAGATGCAAAAAATGGAGAATGGGAGAAGGAAGAGCCTTGTCCAAGGTGACACAACTCAGTAAGTGGGATTTCTCCGCAGGCCTTCGGGCCTCCATGTTCCATCACTCTCTCTACTAGGTCATACTCAAAAGACACTTTAATCTGAGTCAGGGGCTGAGTTCAGGGCCGGCCTAAAGTTTTGTTTTCTGGAAGTCTTTTCTTTTTTTCCAAAAACTTTTTTTTCTTGGTAGTCTTTTTTTTTAGTTTTTAGTTTTATTTTTTTAAGCTTTTTATTTTCAAAACATATACAATAGATAGTTTTCAACATTCACCCTTGTAAAACCTTGTGTTCTATTTTTTTTCTCCCTCCTTTCCCCCTATCCCCTTCCCCAAGATGGCAAGTAATCTAATATATATTAAACACGTGCAATTCTATGTATATTTCCACAATTATCATGCTGCATAAGAAAAATCAGATCAAAAATAAAAAAAAAATAAGAAAGAAAACAAAATGCAAACAAACAACAAAGAAGTGAAAATACTATGTTGTGATCCACACTCAGTCCCCATGGTCTCCTCTCTCTGAGTGCAAATGGGTAGCCTTTGTTTTTATATCACCCTCATTTGCAGAACTAATCAGCAAACCATGATTTATAATGAAGCATTTAAAAAAAGAAAGAAGAAAAAAAGTTAAAAATAAATTAACAAAAGAAGAGGAAAACCTCCCAGTTTGGCAAAACCATCTCCCACATCTACTGTACAGGACCGCATGTGCTTATCCTGCATCCTTTGGCCCCCATCTGCACATCTGCCAAGAGAGGTAAGGGGGGCATATTTTAAACATCTATCTTTTCATTGGGGATGTCTCCCCAGTTTATCCAGCCACTGTTTCCAAAATGAAGATTCCACTTTGCCTACCTACTTCAAATGAATGACAAATTTGAGTTTGAGACCTGGTTCTACCTGTGGGACTCCGGGAAAGTTGCTGAACCTCAATTTCCTTCTCTGTAAAATGAGGATCCTTGGGGGTCTATGAGACTCTGAATCCATGAGCTCTACTGGTTGACTGCTTCTGGCTTGGGGTGCTATCCCCCCAAGCCAAACAGCAACTTGGCCATACTTTTTAGTAAACATCAAGGGAAGGGGTGGATTGTAACAGAATCACTGGGTGGAGGTGGGGAGAAAAGGGGTGCTGCCCACTTCAGTGACCACCCATCATGAGTCACATTGCTACGACTCTATCTCATTTGTCCTTCTGGGGAGATATGACAAGGTTTTGCTGCCACCAGGACTGAACTAACCTGCTTGGAGAAAGGCAGCCTACCTGGAGTCCCGGCCTTCTTGTGACACCCCTATCAGGTGCCTAGAAACCTCAGCTCTTTCCCTTGGCTACCTTGTGTCTGAATTTTGACAGATTTTAAAAGGTTCTATGGAAATGGAGGAAAAACAGAAGGGCAAGCTTAGTCGGGAGGCTGGAAGTCAATAGCAACAACTGATATTTACCTAACTGCTTTAAGTTTGCAAAGTACTTTTCCCAAGTCTGTTCCTTGAGCCTCTCAACAACCCTGGGGATGGGGAGGGGGTAATACAGGCATTTTATCCCTGTGGGACAGATGAAGAAACAGACTCAGCAAGATTCACAGAACTGTAGGATAAATTGTAGATTTTTCTTCCATTAAAGGCAATTCAGTTGGAAAAAAAAAGCATCAATTTACACGAGGAAACTGAGACCCACAGGGGTGAAGTGATTTGATCAAAGTCAAACATAAGATCATAGAAATAATTTAAGAAACCTCCGAAGTCATCTAGTTCAACCCCCTCTTCTGATAAAAGAGGAAACTGAGACCCAGGGAGAGGAAGTCTCTTGTTCAAGATCACATAAAGGACCCAAGTTCTAGAACTGGAAGTGACTTCAGATGCCATCTAGTACAAGTACCTTATTTTCCAGAGGAGTTTCAGGGAGGGGAAGAGATTTGTCCAGGAAACCCAGCCAGAATTTGATTCTACTCTCAAATCCATCTTGAATCAAGTGGAAGAACCTTGTAAGGAAAACCAAAAGGCAATATGCTATAACTAGTAAGTAATCCAAGTGGGATTTGAATCCAGCTTTTCTGGACCTAAAATCTATTACTCCACTCTCCTTTCCGGTTTCAGTCTGCTCTTGTTCCTGTACTGGGTCATGATCATTGGAAACAGCCAAGGCAGCACAGTGTCATTCCAAAAGGTGCTAGGCTTGGAATCCAAAGTTTGCCTTGAACCCCACTTCTTTCACATCTTAGCTGTGTGGCCTTAGTTGAGTTTCTCCTCTCACTGAGCCTCAGTTTCTCCATTTGTAAACTAGAGAGCCTAAATGCCATCTCACACAGCTGTTAGGATGACTAAAAAAGAGCCTTCTCTGAAAGTGCTTTGAAAAACTGAAGTTAGGACTGTTTGAAGGAGATGATCATCAAAAGCAAAATACTGGGGAGGAGGGAAGGAGGATAGGAAAGAGAAAAACTGAAATATTCGAAATGTCGGTTACCATCATCATGTATTAATTTATGAAAGCTGCCATGTTCCTAGTGCTCCTCTCTTTCTCCATTAGATTGTACAGAGCAGGTCCCCTACCAAGAGACTGGGCTCTCTGAACTCATCGCCTATTATAGCTAACGTTATCTACTGCACAATGGTCATTTCAGGAAATGAGAAAATATTTGAGGGCTTTGGAAACATTCTTTAAAGCAGAGTCGCCTTGAAAAATCGATGAAAAAATCTTTGCTGAGAATATCTGTGAAAAAGACCAAATTGGCAAGATATATGGAGAATGCATACAAATATATAAAAGCAAGAGTCATTTCCTGATATAGATTAGTGGTTGAGGGATATGAATAGCCAGTTGTCAAATAAAGAAATAGAAGCTATCAGTGACTATATGAAATATTGCTCCCATTCACTAATAATAAGAAAAATGTAAATCCAAACAGCACTGAGATCCCATCTCACATCAGCAAATTGACCGAGATAACAAAAGATGAAAATGATGGTGTTGGAGCGGTGGTGGTGAAGGGGCAGACACACCAGGGGTGGACTGTGAGCTGGCCCTACTATTCTGGAGTGCAATTTGGAACCGTACCCCAAAGTCACTAAACTGTGCATTCCCTTTGATGCTGTCAGTATCACCACTAGGTATATATACTCCAAAGAGATTGTTGAGGCCGAGGGAAAAGACTGCCATGGAACAAGTCTTTGCAGCAGTTCTTTTGGTGGTGGCAAAGAACTGGAAACAAAGCTATGTCCATCCATCGAGGACAGCTGATCAAAAATCCTGGGAGATGAATGCAATGGTATATTATTGTACCCTAAGTAATGAGAAAGGGCTCAGAGGAACTTGAGAAGCCTCCGATAAACTGACACAGAGTGAAATCAATAGAACCAGGAGAACCAATTTACACCACAGCACCCAAAAACACAAAGGCCAGTGAACAGCTAATCAACGTCCTTACTAGTCATGACTTCAGAGGACCCGTGATGAAACTTGTTTTTTGCATCTGGCCAGAGGGGATGGAATTAAAGTACAAAGTCGGGTATATATTTTCAGTGATGCCCAATGAGTTGATTAATTTTCCTTGATTATACTTGTTGCAAAGGAGGGGAGAGACAGACAGACAGAGACACACACACAGACACACAGAGACAAAGACAGATAAAGACAGAGAGAGAAAGAGAGAGAGAGAGAGAGAGAGAGAGAGAGAGAGAGAGAGAGAGAAATTGGGTGAGATTTATGTTGATTGAAATATATAAAATATTGTATATATATGTATGTCCATATATATACATATATATATATATATATTTTTTTTTTAAAAACCCAAAAAGACTTTATAAGGTACATTGAGATGGAAGAAAGAGTGCTGGATGTGGAATCAGAGGACTTGTAGTCAAATCCTGGGGGATCTTGAACAAATTTGTCCCACTCTCTGGGCCTCAATTTCCCCCTCTGTAAAATGAAGGCTAGATCACTTCTCCAATCCCTTCTACCTAAACACTAGTCTTCTATTCAGGTGATCTGAATGCCAATCTGGCTCTCTGCCGCTGCCACTTTCTAGCTATGTGGCCCTTGATAATTTTCTTCCTCTGTTTATACAGAGCTGTTGCACTACTTGACTCCCAAAGACTGTGGGTGAGCATGAAGATGAGGATCAAGAAGTGGGACAGAGAAGAGGAACTGCTTTGCAGACAATCTAGGGTATCATAAACAGGATTTAGGATTGACAGCAATTACTAATCAATCAAGAGACATTAATTATGTGCCAGGTGGGGCAACTAGGTGGTGTAGTAAAGTTCTGGGTCTGGAGTCAGGAAGCCCTGAGTTCAAATTTGACTTCAGACACACTTACTAGCTATGTGACTTTGGACTTCATCATTTAACCTTGTTTGTCTCACTTTTTCTCTTCTGTAAAAATGAGCCAGAGAAGGAAATGGCAAAACCAATCTGCTATTTTTGCCAAGAAAACCTCAAATGGGGTTACAGAGAGTCAGATATAACTGAAATGACTGACCAACACTAAGATATTATGCTAGGTACCAGGATAACAAAACTTCTGGGGGAGGAGTTCAGGGAATTATAGGTTCAAGAGCCGAAAGGTCATCAAACTCCTTATCTTACAGAGGAGGAGACTGAGGCCCAGGGATGGGAAAGATATTCCCATAGGTCATACACCTCATGACAGAGCTTCAATCCAAAGCCAGGTTCTTTGGTCCTCTCTATGCTGCTAACCCAACTGTGGAACTGGGAGATTAACAGGAGCTGAGGCAATCTTTCTTTTGGACACCTCATGGGAGCAAAAGCTGTTAAGTCTTTCTGGGGCCCGCACAATCGCTGGCTTGCCCTTCTGCCTTAATCTTCTCCTAGCAGCAGGATGATAAGTTGTTCTTTCTTTCTTTCTTTCCCTCTTCTTTTCTTTCTAAATAGCAGAGATTTTACAAGGCTTATATGTTTTTGTAATAGGTTTTGTTTTTATTCATTTTTTTGGCTCCAAACTCTCTCTCCCTCTCCCCCCTTTCCCCCACTCAATGAGCAGGCAAACAAAAGCTATTACAAATACGTGTAGTCATATAAAACAAATTCCTGCACTAGCTATGTTCCAAAAAAAAGAAAGATAGGAAGAAAAAAATATGCCTCGGTTCACTCTGAGGTCATTAATTCTCAGTCTGGAGGGGGACGACATGTTTCAGCAATAGTCCTTTGGAATTATGGTGGGTTGTGATGTTGATCAGAGATAGTAAGGCTTTCAAAGCTGATTATTGTCCCAATGTTGTTATTACTATGTACATTACCCTCCCAGTTCTGCTCACTCCACATGTTCATACATGTGTTCCCAGATTTTTCTGAAACCATCTTCTTCATTTCTTACAGCATAGTGGTATCCCATCACATTCATACACTACAACTCATTTGATCATTATAGCTTTGTAGCATAGTTTGAGATCTGGTACAGCTCAGCCTCCTTCCATTTTTTTATTGATTCCCTTGATATTCTTGATCTCTTGTTCCTTCAGATGAATTTTGTTATTGTTTTCCAACTCCATAAAGTAATTTCTCAGTAGTTTGATAGGTATAGAATCAAATAAGTAAATTAAAGTAATATTGTCATTTTCATTATATTGGCTCAGCCTATCCATGAGCAATTAACATTTCTCCAATTATTTGATTTGATCAATCTACCTATCCAGCCCTATCCTCTCTGCTGGTCTCCAGTCTTGTACTTCCCAGTGTACCTATTATAGGTCCAATGTATCTATTGGACATCTCAAACTGATTATCTCCTAAACATCTTAAATTCAGCATGTTCAAAACTGTACCCATTATCTCCCTCTGCCCATACCGTTTCCCCTCCCAAACTTCTCTGTTACTATTGAGCATATTACCATCCTCCCAGTCATCCAGACTCACAGCCTAGGTGTAATCCTAGGCTCCCTGCTCTCTCTCAGCTCCCATATCCAATCTGGTGCCAAATCCTATGTTTCTTTCTCTTATCCAATGCTGTACCACCATTTTGCAGGACCTCATTATCTTAGTCTATTACAGGAGTCTACTAGTTGGTCTCCCTACGTCAAGTCTTCTCCCCACTCTAGTCCATCCTCCACTCAGTGGTCAAAGTGATGTTCCTAAAACTCATGTCACCCCCTCCCTATCCAATAAACTCCAGTGGCTCCCTCTCACCTTCAGGGTCATATATAAAATCCTCCATCTGATGTATAAGCCCTTCACAACCTGCCACCAATTCCCAGTTTTCATACTTTACAATTCCCATGTATCCTGGAATCCAGGAACACTGGCCTCCTTGCAACTCCTCACACAAAACATTGCTTCCAGGTTCCAGGCCTTTTCCCTGGCTGTGCCCCCTGCCTGATATGTGCTCTCCCCCCACACCTGTCTTACACCTTCGCTGACTTCTTTCACATCCCAGCTAAAATGTCACCTCCTACTGCAAGCCTCTCCTAATCCCTCTTAATTCGAGGGCCTTCCCTCTGTTGCTTATCCCCAATCGATCCTGTCTGCAGCTTGTTTGTACAAAGTTATTTCATGTTGTCTACCTCATTGGACTGTCAGCTCCTCACAAGCAGGGGGTGTCTCTTGTCCCAGCTCTTAGCACATTGCCTAACACATAGTAGTTACTTAATAAATATTGAATAACTGCCTGATATAGATGAGGTCCCTTCCGGATCCAGATCTAGGAGCTTAGGATGCTGTGACTCCTGACTCTTGGGCCAGTACACTTTCTACTATAGCATGCTGTGATGGAAATCTACATCTCAATTAATCGACTTTAATCAATACCCAGACATTCAACGTCCTCTTCTGTACTTTACTGCTTGATAGGTTTTATTATCCTCTCTAATTTTATTTCTGGAAATAGACTCTCTCACACATCACCCTTACCCTGCGCCACCCCCCCCCCCCCCCCCCCCCCCCCCCCATTGTTTGCACCATTTAGACCTAGGAGTTTCCCGCCTCTCTCCTGAGAGATGGGAGGTAGACTTCATTATCTATCTTCTGGGATCTTACTGGTAGTTTTAGTTGCTCAGAGATAGGATTCCTCTTGGTGACCTTTTCATTTTAGATCATTATAGTCGCTGCGTTATCGTGTTCTTTTGGTTCTTTGACATCAGTTCATCTCCCCCACATTTTAAACATCCTCCGGTACCCCCAGTGCCTGCCTTTATAGGACTTCCAATGAGTTCTCTAGCTCTCAAACTTTCTAAGCCCAAATTACTCAAAGCTCATTAATCCCCACAGCTTCCTTCCTTGTGAGGGGGTAGATGAACACCATATGCTTTTGCTCCCCAGATGAGCTGCTTCCACCCGTCAAGGAGGCAGGCTCCTCTCCTCTGCTGTCACCCTTAGCCTCTCCCGCCCCTGTTGGAGACAGAAAGGCAATGGACTTCCAGCTGACAGCATTAACTTGGAAAGGTCCGGGCCTTGTTGTTTGACAAACCTCCCAGCATCTTTATGTGGGAGACAGGAGGTGGGAGGCAGGGGCCACCAGCAGAGTCAAGCAAAGGCCTCCTGGGAAATGAAATGGCTGTACTACTTTTGTTTGGGGACTGGAATTTTCCAGTTCCCATTCATTTCCTCCGGCCCCCAACATCATTAGGAGCCCTGGGGTGCCCTATGAGGGCTCCTTGGGTGATTGATGGTTGTAGTCCTCTTAGAGAAACCACTGGCATTGGAGAACTCCCTTTACGAATGCCGATCAGAACCTCATATTCTTGGAAAGTTGACTAGGGCATGGAGACCTTAAGTGACTTGCCTGGTCAGTACCCCTCAAAGGCAGAATTTGAATCCAGTTCTCTGTCAGCTATTCCAGCCTGTTTCTCAGTGGGCTATTCCAAGGCTACCACCTATTGAATCAGAGGTGAAGAGTAGCCACAGTTAGTCTCTCTCCCTCAGCTGATACTTAATTTTTTTAAAAAAAAATTTACTTATCTGTTTTGTTTTGACATCAGCTAGATTTTAATGTTTCCTAACGTTCCCTTTTCTCTTTCCTTCCCCCAAAGAGCCATCCCTTATAACAAAGAATACAAAAGAGGGGAGGAAATAGTTCATCGAAAGTAACCAAGTCATGGAAAAGTCTACCTTTGTCTGCAGCAGCGTCCATGCTCACGGTCCTCATCTCTATGGAGAAGCAGAAGGGAGGTGCGTCCTTATACCTTAATACTAAACTTGGCCATTCAATTTCAATTGTGTTCATGCTCTCAGACTGGTTTCCTGGCTCTGCTGACTTCATTTTACATCAGGTGCTAGTCTTCCTATGCTTTCTGTAGTCCTCATATTTCATTTCTTACAACCCAGTAAGAGTCCACGGTGTTCATAGACCGCAACTTGTTTAGCCATATTCCCTAATCTAATAATTTTGTTTCCTGGAAGGTAATAATAAGAATTTATATAGTACCTACTGTGTGCCAGTCACTGTGCTAAGTGCCCTACAAATGTTATCTCATTTGATTCCTGCACCAACTCTGCTTGCTAGGTGTCATTATGATCCCTATTTTACAAATAAGGACACCAAGGCACAAAGAAGTGAAGTGACTTGCCCTGGGTCACACAGTTAAGGATCTAAACCTGGAGTGGAATTCAGATCTTCCTGATTCCAGGACTGCGATGTGACAGCAATGTCCTTGGAGGCAGAAGGAATCCTCTTCCTGAGTTCCAATCCAGCCTCAGACATTTGCTAGCCTCTTGCCTCAGTTTCCTCATCTGGAAAATGGGCTGGAGAAGGAAATGGTGAACCACTCCAGTATCTCTGCCAACAAAATCCCAAGTGGGGGTCACGAAGAGTCAGACAAGACTGAAAAACAACTGAATAGCAACAAAAGTTCCTGACTCCAGACCCCCAGCTCCATTCACTGCAGTGCTACCACTTAATTGCCTTATATACGTGGCCCCTAGGCTCAGATACATTAAAAAAAAGTTTTAGGGATGTTCTTTTTTATCTCCATGTCACAGTTATTTCCCGGTGCCTTCCCCTACCCCAGGAGGGACACCTCCCTTGCAACAAATAAGTCCAGACAAGCTCAACAAATGAATGCACCGACTACATCTGACAATGTATTTCACGTCTGTGGACAGCCTCCTCTCTGTTGAGAGGTGAGATGCATGATTTCCCATCGGGCCTTTCATGGTGTGCCTGGTCAGACTCAGATGCTTCTCAACATAGCTCCCTCTATCTGGGGTTGGAAAGCCTGGGTTTGAATGGCTGTGTGACCTGGGACAGGTCCTTTCCCTGTCACAGCCCATTTCCCCTTCTGACCAATGAATGAGTCTCTGAGCTCCTTTCCAGCTCTAAGACCTCTGGCTTTTCTCACAGTTAGCTTTTAAGACCCTTCCAGTCTCCATGACAGCAGTAGCTGGGCTGGATCCGTCTCTGTGTCCTTGACACCAAGGACAGGGCCTTATGACTAGTAGCTGACATTTATACAGCACTTCAAAGTTTTGTAGACACTATTTCATTGGATCCTCCCAAAGATTCTGTGAGGTAGATGCTCTATTTATTTCTATTTTACAGAAGAGGAAACTGAGGCTTAGAGAGCTTCAAAGTCTGAAATAGGACGTGAAGCAGCTAGGTGGCACCTCAGTGGATATAGCGCTGGGCCTGGAGTCGGGAAGCCTCCTCTTCTGAGTTCACATCTGGTCTCAAACGCTGACTAGCTGTGTGACCCTGGACAAGTAATTTCACTCTATTTGCTTCAGTTTCCTCATCTGTAACATAAGCTAAAGAAGGAAATGGCAAACCCCTCTTTACCAAGAAAGCCCCAAACAGGGTCCCAAAGCATCTTACATGACTGAAAATGCCTGAATAACTACAGACTTCCTGACTTGGAGTCTGGTGCCCTAACCCTTCCGCCACACTGCCTTGTACTGCTGAGGCACCAAATTGAATATGGCATCTTTACGTCCTTAGACGTTTGGATCCAGGGGCCGAGGGGGAGGGGGCAGTTCCTGGAGTCTCCGTTCACTGTTTAGATGGAAGCGTAGGTGACGGGTTTGGGGTTATTTATGGATAAAGACCTCCTGAAAGAGGTTCTGTTGGCCTTCTCTAAGAGGTGCCAAACTGTCTCTGGCTGAGAGCTGCTGTGTGGCCCAGGGAGCCGCATGCAGGGCCTTTTATGGGCAAAATCTCCTAAGTGGGCAAGTCACGCTGGATGGAGCGGCCGTATCCGCTTTTAAGGTTATGTGTGAACCTTCATTGTCTTCCTGTTTGCACAAGCTGTGAGGAATGTGGCTTTTCCAGACTTAAAAAGCACATGGCTGGCCGGCTTGGATTTGGCCATCGTTTCTCCTTCCCCAGTCAGAAGGAGGGGATGATGTTCTTGCCAGGATTAGGGGGTTGGGGCTGGCTGGAAAAGGTGGGGCTTGCTTGCCGAGACCCTGAAGCTTTTTGGGTAGCACGTGCTAAGAAGGAGAGAGGGACTTGAGAGCCAGGAGGGAGTTTCGGTCCCATCTGGTCCAATTTCTCTCATTTGATGAGGCCTGGAGAGGGAAAAGGGCCAGTCTGAGGTCACACAGTCCATGGATGGCAAAGCTGGTACTAGAATCCCTTGCCCTTGGTCTCCCGACTGCCTGGCTTCCAGAAAGTGTGGGACTTCTGGCACTGTGGGAGATGGGTCCAGCTAGCCCAGATAGCTGGAAAAGTATTCCGGATCCAGCGAAGGAACTCTCCTCCCTATGCCCCAGTCTGTTTGAGGGACCATGCCACAGGCTTTTCCAACTGGAAAGGTCTTTAGAAGTCATCTAGACCAGGGTCCCTTAACCTTTTCCATGTCCTGGACCCCATTTTCAGTCTGCGTGGTAGAGCCACCCTGCCTTCTCACAACAGGGCTTATCATTGAAGGGAATGCTACATTTCAGTTAGAAGTTAGCGTAAAGGAAGAAGCCGTTGTTTCCATCCAAATTTCTAGCCACCCATGGCCACCCATGGTGACTGAGCTACATCTGTTCTAATCTCTTCATTGGAGAAGGAAAATGAAACCTGGAGAGAGGGACTTATCCAAGATCACGTAACCACTTAAGAGCTGAGCTGAGAGTCTCTAGGCCAGTGAGGTTGGTTTTGCTTCAGGTCATGGCCCCAAATTGTCCCAGAGTCCCACTTGGCCTTAATGGACTGGTGAAAGGCCAGATAACATCCGAGGTGGGGAGGGTGGTGGTCGCCCTATCTCCTGATGGCAGCCAGCGACCAGCAAGTCTTGTTGGCCGGTTTTCCTTTTCGCCAAGGTACAGTGTGAGGAGCAGAGCAGCAGTGGGGCTAATGGGACCCTCTGGCCACTGACAGGACTGGATGGAGAACACTTCCCTCAACAATATATTTGAGGAAAGCAGCACGGGAAGCGGCAACAAGACTGGGGTTTGCTAGGCAGGAGAGGTCTGTGGTCCAATCCTACCTCTGACACTAATTTTGTGACTCTGAGAAAGTCTCTTCCTTGATCTGCCCTCAGCTTAAAGTTTTATTTCCACCGTTCTTTATCTCATGTGATCCCCACAATAGGTCCTGTGGGGCAGGTTCAATTATCATTGCTCCCATTTTACAGATGAGGAAAACTGAGGCTCACAGAGGTCCAGTGGATTGCCTAAAATAACATAGCTAATACATGTCTGAGGTGGGATCAGAAGCCTCTTCCTGATATCAGGTCAGTGCCAAAGGAGTTGGGGGTTATAAAAAGAGAAGGTTTGTGAAGCTGAAAGCACCTTGTTCCCACTTTTGATCGAGTGAGTGATCCAGTTGCACTGCCTGGGCCTTCTCGGATTTACCAGGTTTGGGATGGAACCTCTATATGAGACCATCTACGATCTGGATTCAGATTTCATTGGCATGTGGGTAAGGTACTTCGCAAGCAATGAAGTTCATATCACCAAGCACATACTTAAAGCCCACCTTCTTTTGGGTAGAGACTCTGCCAGGGATCATGGTCCCTTGGCCCAAAGTCCAAAGGAACCCGTGGTCCTCTGCAACTGGAGAAAAGACATCTGGGATTTTGGTGATGGACAAAAGAGACAAAAACATTATAAAGCTGTCACTGGGACAGGGGGCGGGGCAGAGGGAGGACAGGAAGGAAGGAGAGAGTCCAAGGGCCAGCAGCTGCAGTTGATGATTGATTTTATAGGAGGGCTGAGAAAAATTGCTTCATCTTTCTGTGCTTCTGAGAGCACTTTGGGTAAGTGTCCATCTTGTCTGAACTGTATGGTGGAAAGAGCCCACTGGATATAGAGAAGGAAGCTCTGAGTTCAAAGTTTGGCTCTGACAGCAGCTGTGTAACTGGGCAAATCACATTTTAGGGAATATCCCCTGAGGGGTCCTGGGAATATCTAACCTGGAGGAAGAGAAGATTTAGAAAGGTACAGGGTTCTCCCATGGAAGGTGGTTTAACTTTGTTCTTCTTGGCCCCAGAGGGCAGAATCAGAAGCCCTGGATGGGGAAGGGGCAGATTCAGGCTCTCTATAGAAGTAGAAACTTCTGCACAAGATGAGCTGCCCTAAAATGGTAAGAGATGCTTTGGAAGACATCTCATTGGTGGTCTTTAAGCAGAGGCTGGAGGCCCACTCAGCAGGAATGCTGGCCAGGGGATTCTGGATAAGGCCCCCGTCAGACCCGGTGCCTTGGAGTCTCCTCCCAATTCAGTTCTCCGAATTGCTTTCTATTTGAATGGCTCTGCTCTGCTGGAGCTAAGATGAGCTGGAATCTGCATAGTTTAGGAGTTGAGTGTCCCATTTTGCTCTGAGTCATGTGACCTTGTCAGTGACCCAGGGTATTTCTGGATGACTTCATGGGATTGAGCTGCAGAAGCTTTATGGAAGGCTGGAGAAAAGTGTTTGTTCAAGGAGAGGTTTCTGAGACTTGTTTTTTCATGGAACCTCACCACTTCCAGATGAGCAGTCCCATTATGCTGGAGTCTTCCCTTCTCTCCCTCTGAAGGTTACAATAGGCGGAACACTTGGGCAGTAGGCTAGAGCTGAGCTACTGGATCAGAACCGAGGATGTGAGTTCATCTCTTGTTTCATGTGTGACAATAGGCAAATCACTGCACTCTTACACACACACACACACACACACACACACACACACACAACTGCTCAAGGTACTTACTATTGGTGCCTTTCATTTTTATATTATAATCATTTCTACAGCTGCTCTCATGGATTCTCTCTTGCTTTTCAAAAGCTAAACAAAACCATTTGACAAGCAACTCCATCGGATACTGTGTGCAACTTTCTGCACCCATAGTTCCCTAACTCTGGGCCGAGCTGGGTGAAGATTCAGTTTTGGGCTTCACATTAGTGTTGTATCTATTGCTGTAGTCAATCCCTCCATCCATAGTCATTCATTAAGTGCCTACTTTGTATGGGGCTCTGTGGCTGCTTTGTATATGCTATTTTGGCTGAGTTTGTTCCTCTCTGGGACGCTTTATCCAAATATCCTTGTGGTTCTTTAAATTCTTCTAGTGACTGTCTCATACGCTGGAGTCATTACATTGCATCCATACTCCACAGTTTGTTTGGCCAATAAGTGGGGATCCACATGGTTCCCTGTTCTTTGAGGGCCTCACGTTACCGAGGAGAAAATCTATGTCTCCGAACCTTAGGCTATGAAAATAGTGCCCAAGTGAGGAGGGATCTTCAAGAGCTCTTGTCACGTATGAACACAGGGCCCCAGTGCAGAGGGATCTTTAAGAATTCTCTTCTCCGATTGGAAGAGTCCCTGATTGTGGAGGGATCTATAAGTATTCTCAGACTATACAACAAGTCACAGTGCTTGGGATCTTTAAGAGCTCTTCTCACATTTGACCACAGAGAAAGAGTGCGGAGAGATCTTTCAGAATTCTCACTAGAATGGAAAATGGTCCCTGAATATGGAGGGATCTTTAAGAGTTCTCACATATGAACACAGAGGCCAAGGGTGGAGGGATATTTAAGAGCTCTTCTCACATATGAACAGAGAGCCTTAGTGCAAAGGGATCTTTACGTTATTTTCTAATCTGAGAAGAGAATTCTTAAAGATCCCTCCACACTTGGGCGCTGTGTTCATATGTGAGAAGAGCTCTACAAGATCAAGATCCTTCCGCCCTTAGGTGCTCTGTTAAAATGTGAGAAGAGCTGTTAAAAATCTCTCCACCTTTGAGCACTGTGTTCATATATGAGTACTCTTTAATATCCCTCCATATTCAGGGACTATTTTCCAATGTTAGAGAATTCTGAAAGATCCCTCCCCACTAGGACACTGTTCATATGTGAGGTTTCTTAAGGATCTTTCTGCCCTTGGGCTCTGGGCTCATATGCAACAACTCTTAAAGATCCCTCCAGCCTGGGACTCTGTTCATATGTGGGACCTCTTAATGATCCCTCCACATTCAGGGACTATATTCCAGTTGGAGAAAAGAATTCTTAAAGATCCCTCCCCACTAGAGCACTATGTTCATATATGAGAAAAGCTCTTTAAGATCCCTCTACCTTTGGGCTCTATGTTCATGTGATAACTCTTAAAGATCCCTCCACTTTCAGGTACTATTTTCATTTCTGGAAAATATTTCGTTAAAATCTCTCTTCACTTGGGTGCTGTTTGAATGTGAGAAGAGCTCTTAAAGATCCCTCTGCCCTTGGCCCCTGTGTTCAGATGTGAGAACCCTTAAATATCTCTCCACATTTAGCCACTCTTTTCCATCCGAGGAGGAAAATCGCAAAGATCTCTAGTCACTAGGACACTGTGTTCATTTGTGAGAAGAGCTCTTAAAGATCCCTCCACACTTGAGCGCTTCATTCATATGTGAGAACTGTTAAATATCCCTCCACATTCAGGCACTATTTTCTGATCTGAGTAGAGAATTCTCTCTCTCTCTCTCTCTCTCTCTCTCTCTCTCTCTCTCTCTCTCT
>JAJPUD010025166.1:0-17888 GCA_023553655.1 Myrmecobius fasciatus | reverse complement strand
AAGATTTTTGCATCAATATTCATTAAGGAGATTGGTCTATAATTTTCTTTCTCTGTTTTTGTTTTACCTGGTTTAGGTATCAGTAACATGTCTGTATCATAAAAAGAGTTTGGTAGGAGTCCTTCATTTCCTATTTTTTCGAATAGTTTATATAGTATTGGAGTTAACTGTTCTTTAAATGTTTGGTAGAATTCACATGTAAATCCATCTGGTCCTGGGGATTTTTTCTTAGGGAGTTGATTAATGACTTGTTCTATTTCTTTTTCTGAAATGGGACTATTTAAGTAATTTATTTCCTCTTCTGTTAATCTGGGCAATCTATATTTTTGTAGATATTCCTCCATTTCACTTAGGTTATCAAATTTATTGGCATACAGTTGGGCAAAGTAACTCCTGATTATTGCTCTAATTTCCTCTTCATTGGTGGAAAGTTCTCCCTTTTCATTTTTGAGACTAACAATTTGATTTTCCTCTTTCCTTTTTCTAATTAAATTAACTAGAGGTTTATCTATTTTGTTGGTTTTTTCATAAAACCAGCTTTTAGTTTTATTTATTAATTCAATAGTTTTTTTACTTTCAATTTTACTAATCTCTCCTTTTATTTTTAGGATTTCAAGTTTGGTATTTGATTGGGGGTTTTTAATTTGTTCTTTCTCTAGCTTTTTTAGTTGCAAGCCCAATTCATTGATTTTCTCTTTTTCTATTTTATGCAAATAAGCATCTAGAGATATAAAATTTCCCCTTATTACCGCTTTGGCTGTATCCCACAAATTTTGGTATGTGGTCTCATTATTTTCATTCTCTTGAATGAAATTAGTAATTGTGTCTGTAATTTGCTGTTTCACCCATTCATTCTTTAGGATAAAATTATTTAGTTTCCAATTGGTTTTTGGTCTATTTTCTCCTGGCCTTATATTGCATGTGATTTTTATTCCGTCATGATCTGAAAAAAATGCATTTATTATTTCTGCCTTCCTGCATTTGATTTTGAGGTTTTTCTGTCCTAGCACATGGTCAATTTTTGTATAAGTTCCATGGACTGCTGAGAAAAAAGTAAACTCCTTTCTGTCTCCATTTAATTTCCTCCAAAGATCTATCATACCTAACTTTTCTAACATTTTGTTTACCTCCTTAACTTCTTTCTTATTTATTTTGTGGTTTGATTTATCAAGTTCTGAGAGAGGGAGGTTGAGATCCGCCACTATTATAGTTTTGCTCTCTATTTCTTCTTGCATCTCTCTGAACCTTTCCTCTAGGAATTTCCATGCTATACCACTTGGTGCATATATGTTTAGTATTGATATTGCTTCATCATCTATGGTACCCTTTAGGAAGATATAATTTCCTTCTTTGTCTCTTTTAATGAAGTCTATCTTTGCTTTTACTTGGTCTGAGATCAGGATTGCTACCCCTGCTTTTTTTTGTTCACCTGAAGCATAATAGATTCTGCTCCAGCCTTTTACCTTCACCCTGTATGTATCTCTATGTTTTAGATGTGTTTCTTGTATACAACATATTGTTGGATTCTGGTTTTTAATCCAGTCTGCTATCTGCTTCTGCTTTAAGGGAGAGTTCATTCCATTCACATTCACAGGTAAAATAACTAATTCTGTATTTCCTGTCATCTTATTTACCCTATCTTATGCTTTTCTCTTTCTTATCCCCTTTCCCTCCTCCCAACTATTTTGCTTTTGAAAACCACTTCCCTCAAACAATCCTTCCCCTTTAGAGCCCCACCCACCCCTTTTTTCCCCCCTTTCCCTCTAGTTTCCTTATAAGTACGTCTATTATTCCCTCTGAGCAAAATCTGATGAGATGGAGATTAACCCAATTCTCATTCCCCTCCCTTTTCTCCCCTCAATCCTTATAGGTTTTCTTTGCCTCTACATGTGATGTAATTTCCCTTATTTTACCTCCTTTTCCTCTTCTTCCAGTGTTGTCCCTTTTCTACCTCTAATTTCTTTTTCAGTTTACCATATCATAAGATTCATAAAATCACAATAAACATATAATAATAATCATAAAATCACAGTAATCATATGATAATAATCATAAAATCACAGTAATCATATCATAATCATAATGTAATAATCGATTCATAAAATCAACCCTCATTCTATAAGTATCTATAACATAAATATAGTTCTCAAGAGTTATTTTTTTCTTGTTACCTTTTTATGTTTCTCTTGTGTTCTGTGTTTGTAGATCAAATTTTTTGTTCAGTTCTGGTCTTTTCAGTAGAAATAGGTGAAAATCTCCTATATCATTGAAAGACCATCTTCTTCCCTGGAAGATAATGCTCATTCTAGCTGGGTAACTTATTCTTGGCTATAATCCAAGTTCCTTTGCCCTTCGGAATATCTGATTCCAGGCCCTTCGATCCTTCAAAGTAGAAGCTGCTAGGTCCTGTGTGATCCTAATTGGAGCTCCCCGATATTTAAATTGTTTCTTTCTGGCTTCTTGTAATATCTTTTCCTTGGTATGATAGTTCTGGAATTTAGCCACGATATTTCTGGGGGACTTAATTTTTGGGTTTCTTTCAGGAGGTGATCGGTGGATTGTTTCAAGGAGTATTTTGCCTTCTGGGTGTAAAGTATCAGGGCAGTTTTCTTTTATGATTTCCTGGAAGATAGTGTCTAGGTTCTTTTTTTCATCATGGCTTTCAGGAAGCCCTATAATCCTTAGATTGTCTCTCCTAGATCTATTTTCCAGGTCAGTTGTTTTTCCTAGGAGATATTTCATGTTTTTCTCTATCTTTTCATTTTTTTGTTTTTGTTCAACTGATTCTTGAAGTCTTGATGAGTCATTAATTTCCAATTGTTCGATTCTAATTTTTAATGTCTTATTTTCTTCAGTTACTGTTTTTAGTTCCTTTTGCAATTGACCAATTACATTTTTTGTTCATTGCATTCTTTTTCCATTTTTTCTATTTTATTTTGCAGTGATCTCATTTCGCTTCCCCATGTTTCTTCTAACTCTCTTTTAAGATTTTTTATGCAATCTTCAAAGAAAGCCTTGTGACATGGAGACCAATTTATGTCTCCCTTTGGGGCTTTTTCTGGAGTTGCTTTACCTTTAGGGGCCTCAGGATTTGAGGTCTGTTCTTCCCTCTCTCCATAAAAGTTGTCTATGGTGAGAGCTCTTTTTGGTTTTTTATTCATTTTTTTTTTTTAAAGGTGTGAGGTCTGTTTAGGGCAAAGGTGGGACAGCTGCTTTAATTTGCCCTGGGGCAGTTCTGGTGATTGAGTTATTTCAGGAACTGGGCAGTTCTGCTGATTGAATTATGTCAGGGGCTGGGCAGCTCTGCTGATTGAATTATTTCTGGTGCTTATCAGACCTGTTTTGAGGTTCTTCCAGAGTATCTTCTTCTAGAATCGTGTTGTTCTCCAGATATTGTGGATTTTTT
Source organism: Myrmecobius fasciatus (assembly GCA_023553655.1). Classification (NCBI taxonomy): domain Eukaryota; kingdom Metazoa; phylum Chordata; class Mammalia; order Dasyuromorphia; family Myrmecobiidae; genus Myrmecobius; species Myrmecobius fasciatus. Next base: position 14,482 of record JAJPUD010025166.1, on the reverse strand, counting down.
TTTGCTTCAGAATCAGTCTAGAGGCTTCATATTTTGTTGGTTTGAGGGGAGGTTAGAGGAGGTTACAGAGAATCCTGTCTGATCTCCGCCACCATGGCTCCATCCCCCTAAAGTCTGTTTCTTAGGAAATCACACAAAAAGAAAGAAAATTGTCTTTAGAGATCAGAGTAGGCATGCCAGCAGTTGTGTTTTATATAAAATATAAAGTGCATTTTGTTTCTGAAAGGCTTAGATGAACTATGGGTAGGGGAAAAAATCAAATGCTTTACTTTTGTTTTAGAGTGGCGAGTTTCATAACACAATTAGAGTGAGTATGTGTTATATAAGAAATTTATTAGTGCATTTTGGCATTGCAGCACTAATAGGCTTGCTACTAGATATTTCGAGCTTCAGTTTGTCATGTCTCACTCTTGAGTTCTTTCAGCAATTGAAGAAATGGTCTTCTTCGGGCTATCAGTGACAGATTTTAGCTCACTCACATAGATAAAGCTCAATTAGTTCCTGGTGAAAGCATCTTTTAAAAAGGCAATGAGCTACATCATGAAAGGTAGATAAATGTCATAGCAAACAAATAGAATGTTGATATGACAGAAGGAAAGGGCACATCCACAGCAGAAGTGGAAAGTTATTTTATTGCTCACTTTCCTCTATTGAAGACAACAGTGATTAAAATTACAAAAAAAAAAAAAAGTTACCAGGGCAGTTAGGATCTAGCTTTTCTTTTGTTCTACTATATTGATACAATCCTGAACAATTAACAAGGTTATGAATTAGAATTTTAGAAATTGGAATTTGTACATTAATCTTTTTCATAGATATTCCTTCATTTCATTTAGATTATCAAATTTATTGACATAAAGTTGGGCAAAGTAACTCTTAATTATTGCTCTAATTTCCTCTTCTCAAATCTTTTTAGAAAACATTTTTCCTAGATAATTTTCTCATCTTTTGTATTCTCTATTCTCCCTTCTTCCTCTATTTCCATTCTACTGAATTTCTGTTGAACCAAAATTATTGTGCTAAAAAAGAATGAATGTGTCTTTATTGCTTGATTGAGCCAGATTTTCAGTTTGGGGATGGAATTCACCATGTTTTATGAACTGATTTGTACTTTGTACAAGTGGTTGAATTTAAGTCATATATATTTGTGCCTTCCTTAAGTCATAATTATAGCACAGTAACAGAGTCAAGATTTGATTGGCATACAGCCTAAATGAATAAATGAAAATTTTGAATTCCTAGACATTTGTCTCTTTGACTTCAGAAAGACAATTAGAGCTAAAATTTCAAGAACTTTCACAACAATCGACTGGGTGATTCACCAGGGTTAGTTTGGAGTAAGGAGATCAAATATTCCACCTTACCCCATTAAAACACTGAAAATTGTAAAATGAAGACTTGAAATTGCCTCAAAAATAAAACTAGACTATATTTCCTGCCTACTGACAGATAATTCCACAGCTATAATCACTTCGTTGTCCTTTAGAGAGCTTTATTCTTTGTTTCATTGACTTATGGTTGTGACTCCTTTCTACTTTTTATTCTCTTTTTTCTCTCTGTTCACAGGCATATTTCAGAGACTTAATGGTTAAGAAATAATACTGAATCTTCCTTAACCTAGGACCATCTAGGAGAATGTTTCTTAAACCTCTCTTCCACTATCTAAGGCATTGTCATGGATAGTCAAATAAAATCGAAAAACATTTTTAAGGACTTAAAATGAATGTAACAGGAACTATATGTTAAGCACTAAGGATTCCGAGGAAGGCCAAAAAAATCTTTACTCTCAAGTTGCTCACAGTCTCATGGAGGGACTACATGCAAACAATAAGGTACAAACTGTTAATTCCTATCTAAATTAACAAATTTATGGGTATCAGGACTTATCTCACCTCCTGGAGCTTAGATTCACATTCGGCCAATTAGAGCTGGTCACAAGAAGAGTCAAGCCAGAAGAATGTAGATCATGGTGGTTCTTTATTCAGCCCCAATTCTTCTATAGCCGCCCCTTTGCCCTTACTACCCACCTTTCTTATATCTTTCTTTTCCTAGCCTAGTCCTGCCCCTCGCATAGTCCTTCCTCCAGGTCTTGCCTCTCCTCATCACCTGACCCCTCCTCTTTGCCTTGCCTCTCCTCATCACCTGACCCCTCCTCCTTGCCTCCTTCCCTCCTTCTGTGATCATGTCCTTCCATATGCCCACACCCATCATTTGCAATAAGCTTGTACTGAAAAGAGCTATCCATATATGGAAGGTATGGTCCTATTATCAACAGAGAGCTTCCTCTAAGGCTGCCCTTTTCTAAGACTACTTAAGAAGGCCAATAATGAAACCATTAATAGCAATCTCCGGCAAGCCTCAGGGTCTCATGTTTCTAAAGGAATCACACACCCTTTGATCCTTGATTCAAGGACAAGCTTATCCCCTCTACTTTTTTGGGGTGCTCCAACAACAAACTATATATATATATATATATATATATATATATATGATGATTTGAAGATAATAATGTTAGAAGAAAGGAAATACTATTAAAGGGAGATGGGGAATAATTTTTAATGAAGGTGAAATTTTACATGCGACATTAAGTAAGTCAGGTAAGTCAGAAGATGTGAATGAGGTGGAAGAACATTCTAGGGGTGGGAGACAGCCGGCAAAAATGCATGAAGTCATGAGATAGAATATCCTGTGTAAGAAAGAACAAGGTGGGACAATAGCATTGAGTTATGGACTAAATGACGGGGAGCAAAATATAAGAAGAAAAGGAAGGGAGGAAGGATCAGGTCATAAAGGAGTTTAAAGGCCAAACAGAGGATTTTATCTTTAATCATGAACTATATAAAGTTAGCCTTATAGTAAAGAATTCTTGTGTTTAAACTGTCTCTGACACATGCTAGCTATGTTATTTAGGGAAATCAACTTCTCAATGGCCTAAAGAGAATATGTTACAACAAGATTGTCTAGCTGCATTAGAGGAGGAAGTTCTCATTTTGAGAATCTTCTCGATTTGTGGAATTACAGACCTGTGAGATATATATATATATATATATATATATATATATATATATATGCATATATATACACATATAACTATAAACAAAATAATAATATATGTTTTATGGGATTTGAAATATTTTCACCATCTAATAGAGGCTGCATAATTTTTAAAGCAATATTCTTCAAACTACAGGCCTTTAATATAAAAGATTCATTATGAATCTTATCACTCTCCCTTTCTCAATTCCCAGTACTTTTGTTGGTTCTATGGGTTTTCCTACATTTTGTGTGATCTTTTGCCATCAGAAGTCGTGATTAATGATTAATGCTGTGAAGGAAATAAGGAAAAACTAGCTCTAACTTAAATTTCCCCCCCTACTTCCCACCCCTCCCCTAGATGGCAGGATATCCACTACATGTTAACTATGTTAAAATACTTGACAAAATAAATATATGTATACATATTTCCACACATCATTGTTGTGCAAGAAAAAATCGTATCTACAAGAAAGAAAAATCAGATAAAGGAAACACAATGCAAGCAAACATCAATCGAGAGCATGAAAATGTTATGTGTGGTCCACATTTCACATCCCTCTCTCTGGGTGTATATGGCTTTCTTCACTGAACAATTGGAACTGGTTTGAAATATTTCATTGTTGCAGAGAGCCATGTCCATCAGAATTGATCATCATATAGTCCTCTTGTTGCTGTGTACAATGATCTCCTGGTTCTGCTTATTTTGCTCAGCATCAGTTCAAGCAAGTCTCTCCAAGCCTCTATGAAATCATCCAGCTGGTCGTTTCTTATAGAACAATAATATTCCATAACATTTATATACCATAATTTATTCAGCCACTCTCCAGTTGATGGGCATCCCTTTAGTTTCCAGTTTCTAGCCACTACAAAAAGGGCTGCCACAAACATTCTTGCACAGGTGGGTCCCTTTCCCTCTTCTAAGATCTCTTTGGGATATAGGCCCAGTAGAAACACTGCTGGGTCAAAGGGTATGCACAGTTTGACAACTTTTTGAGCATAGCTCCAAATTGCTCTCCAGAATGGTTGGATTCGTTCACAGTTCCACCAACAATGCATCAGGGTCCCAATTTTCCCACATCCCCTCCAACATTCATCGTTATCTTTTCCTGTCATTTTAGCCAATCTGACAGGTGTGTAGTGGTACCTCAGAATTGTCTTAATTTGCATTTCTCTGATCAATAGTGATTTGGAGCACCTTTTCATATGACTAGAGATGGTTTTAATTTCATCATCTGAAAATTGTCTGTTCATATCCCTTGACCACTTATCTATTGAAGAGTGGCTTGAATTCTTATATATATGAGACAATTCTCTATGTATTTTAGAAATGAGGCCTTTATCAGAACCATTAAATGTAAAGATGGTTTCCCAATTTGATGTTTCCCTCCTCATCTTGTCTGCATTTGTTTTATTTGTACAGAAACTTTTTAATTTAATATAATCAAAATTATCCATCTGGTGTTCAATTAGGAGTTCCAGATCTTCTTTGGACATAAATTTATTCCATCTCCACAGGTCTGAGAGGTAAAATATACTAAGTTCCTCTAATTTACTTATAATATCACTCTTTATATCCAGATCATTCTATTTCCTAGAGGATAAATATATGCAGAGAGGTGTTAATAAATTGGTGAATAGAATTCTCTCATGTTGATGAAATAATGGTTAGGAGAAAAATTACAAATGTTCACAGAATACTTTTTCGTCCCCATCCCAGATGAAGTTGTATTCCAAATACAATTATAACAATGCTTATTCTTAGGGCCCTTCTTTATATTCTTTTACTAACTGACAATCCATTTAAAATTTCAACTCAAAGACTTTTAAATGACAGAAATAGTATAAATTCATGACTAAATATGTATTAACTCAATAACTTTTAAAGCATCCAATTTATCTTTTTTCTTGCAATTTTATGATACTATAATAATTTATTTGACCTTTCCCTTTAGCTGCAACCTTTAGCTCATCTTCACTTTATGATATTGTATACCTCAACTAAAACATTACAGAATTTAGGTACCATTATACTGCCATAATACATATAACACATACATACAGCATGGACAATTCTGAACTTAGATCTCAGTAGTGTTTATCTGGTTACTCAGTAAATCCATTTTTTACTTTCCCTCATTTCTTTTTTAACCATATCAGTGTATTTATTCATTTCCTTTAAGCTGTGTTTTCTTCATTGTGCTGGCTTGTCAGATGGATTTTTAAATACCTTATTAGATAGTGATTTGTAGCTCAAGGTATTTATCTAAGTTGGAGAGCATGATGTTTTGTATTGTTTTAGCACATATTCTGTACTTTCTCTTCTAAGAGTCTATCTTTGGGACATCCAGTTATAGTTTCACAGACTTTTTTTTGACCAAAAACAATTGCAGACTAATTTCTCAAAGAAATGAAACTGCCTAGTCCTCCTCCTTCTCGTCCTCCTCCTTCTCTTCCTCCTCCTCCTCTTTCTCCTTCTTCCTGCCAATAAGACTAATTTATTAACATCTACATCTTGAATATGTGGTGATGATGATGTTATAAGAAGAGCTTAGACACAACTAATTCTGATTCTTCCCTTCTTTTCTTTTTCTGTTAAGCAATCAAGTAAAATACCTGTTTTCCCTTTCACTATGTTTTGTTGGTTAATTTTTAATTTTTTTTAAATTTTGTGTCTCACATATATATATATATATATTTCTCTCCTTCAATCTCTTTATTATTTATCTTCCATTTTTATTAATCCTACTTTTTTTTTAATGGCCATTTAATCTGGTTCCCTCATTTTGCAATGAGGAAACAGGAACTCTAGGAGGATGTGACTAGCCTGAAGACATATAAGTAGGAAGAAGATCAGGGGTGGAGTTTGAACCAAGGTAACTGAGGTCTTCTTTTGTCAGAGCCACATTTCACTATACCATATTGTCTTCTTTTATGTGTGACTACATTGCCAATTTCTTTTGGATGAAGTTACATTTTAATTCTTTGTACTTCATTGTGTTGCACAGTAGTAGATTAGTAGGCATGTAGTGTTACTAATTATTTAATAGCCACCTGATTGATTTGAAAAATTCAATTTTTTTAATTCATTGCTACGCTTTCTTTTTGCTATGCTTTTTTTTTTACCCTTTCTATTTTGTGCTTCATTTTATGTAATTTCTTAATTTTTCCTTTTTAATGATGAATATAGATAACATTATTCATTATGGTAACAAAGTGTTTTACAGACATTACATTATGGTTTATTAACCTGAAGTCCACTGGTGTTTCCTTTCTCCCTAGGATAATGTCCTTTCCTTATTCATCTCTTTTTATGCTGTGCAATGTTGGTTTTGCTTTATAGGATAGTGTGATTGCAACTTTTTCTTTCGATTTATCTAATGCATAGTACATTTTGTTCCAGGATTTCATTTTTTCTTTCTGTATATGTCTTTGTTTGGGGGTGTGTTTTTGGGAAGCAGCAGATTGTGGGATTTTCTTTTTGTATCCACTGTTACTCTTTTTTATATTATTGGCTTGTTTAACCCACATCTAAAGCTGTTTTCTTTCATTTGTTTTTATTTTTATTTTTTAATTTAAACAGTATTGTTATGGTTCCATATTCTCTTGAGAATCCAAAGATTTGTCACCAAGTATTGCTTTTTTTTGTCTTTCAATATTTATTCAAAGATGTCTGAACTAATTTAGGTCACATAAAGATCATATTCACTTTGGCTATCAATACATCACTTGTTGATTTATGTGCTTAATGCACAGGATCTTTGAGTTTTCTTACTCTTGAGAATTTTGGTAATGTTAATGAGGGGATTTAAGGGAGGGCCCATATTTTCTTTTTGTTTATTTTCTAATTCCTTCCTCTGAATACTGGCCCCCAAAACTGGTTCAGTCTCCTCTTACCATAGGCAATTCACATTCCTCTGGCTTTGACTTCTGTCTTAAAGTGACCATTAAGGGATAGAACAGTTCACATCTGGATATTTTTCCTTCAGCCTTATTGAAGCACCACACATTTAAACACATACAGACATCTTCCCTTGATTCTTTAGTTCTTTTGCTGGATTTTGGATGGTACAGAACCCTACTATATTGCAGTTACAGCTAGAGCAAGCTTCTAACTTTTTGTTTACCGTGGCATAGAGAGGAAGGGAAAGGGGGAAATATTGAATTAGTCTGTAAGACTATATGTTGGCTTGTGTGTCCATGTCTACTCCCAGAGTACACATGTGATGTGGAAGTGGATGTGCTGACTGAGCATGCTGGAATTAGGGATTACCGTCTTTGATATTATTTCATTATTGTTATCTCAGTAGGGTTCTTGCTGTCAGCCTGCCTATAGCAGATGAAATTATTTTGTCTCTTACACATAATTCCTGTTTTAGAGAGATTTCCAAGCTGATATTAGCAAAGGTATCTAGTTTTCTATCAATAATCATAGGACCCATATATCCCAAAGAGATCTTAGAGGAGGGAAAGGGTCCCACATGTACAAGAATGTTTGTGGCAGCCCTTTTTTTAGTGGCTAGAAACTGGAAACTGAAAGGATGCCCATAAATTGGAGAGTGGCTGAATAAATTATGGTATATTAATGTTATGGAATATTATTGTTCTGTAAGAAACGACCAGCAGGACGATTTCAGAGAGGCCTGGAGAGACTTGCATGAAGTGATGCTGAATGAAATTAGCAGAACTAGGAGATCACTATACACAGCAACAACAATACTATATGATGATCAATTCTGTCGGATATGGCTCTCTGCAACAAAGAATTGTCTCAAACCAGTTCCAATTGTTCACTGAAGAAAACCATATACACCCAGAAAGAGGGATATGAAATATGGACCACAACGTAACATTTTCATGCTCTCTAATTGAGGTTTGCTTGCATTGTTTCCTTTCTCTGATCTTTTTTTTTTTCTTGTAGATAGGATTTTTCTTGCACAACTTGTCAAGTATTTCAACATTATTAACATTTAGTGGACTTCCTGCCATCTAGGGGAGGGGAGGGGACTGGGGGTAAAATTTGTAATGGAAAGCTTTGTAAAGATCAATGCTGGGGAACTACCCATACATATGTTATACAAATAAAAAGCTTTAATAAAAAAAATAACCAAAAACCCCAGAATTCTCCAATAATTTTAAAAAATATTTTGATAACTATATTAAAAATAACCTCTTTTTGTAATCCTATGTACTTTGTGCATTTATAAACTTTATCTGAAAAAATGGACTTAATATCTGATTAAGACACAAAATCTTTCATTTTTCTAGTCTTTTTTTCTCCTCACATACCTGGCAATCTAGTAATATCTTCCTTGCTAAAGGATGATCTAGAGCACTAAGTTGAATAAAAAAACAATTATTCTGGGAAAATATGGGCTTTTTAGTGGCCTTGAAGCTCAGGATGGACCCATTGTTGTGCTTTTTGAGATTGTACTGAGCAACATCACTTCCAGGAAAAAGGAGCTGATGGTGCCACAGGACTGACGCCATCACTCACCTCCTAGGCTCTGTGCTTGCAGTCCACTCACTCTCAGTATGTAATCATTCATGAAGAGGAAATGAGCAAATAGGACACAGTGATCCTCAGTTCAGAACTTCTCATAAATTTGTCCAGTTTGTGGCAGTTGGGACTTTGAAGACAGATTTGCGTGCTGGGGGGTGAGAATAAGGAAAGGCAGTTGTGTTCAGTTGAGGGTTGCCACAGATTCCTCATTTAGGAGCAGATGTAATGAGTCTCTCACATGGAAATGATCTCAGTCAGCTTTGTTTGAATGAGACAGGCTATTGCCCGAAGTCCTGACTTGGGATTCTGTCTCCATTGCTCCTGTGAGGAATGATGGGCTGGGCACCTTTGGAGCCTCAGTTTCCTTATCAGTAGAGTGAAGAGGATTGGACTAGATGGGCTAAATTAATTTTCAGTTCAAGTGTCTAGTACTGTGCTGGGCACACAGTGAGTGTTGGAATCTCCCATTCCAAGGTGAAAAAACAAACAAGCAAGTTTTCTAGTCAGCCAATGGAAAATGTATACAAGATGGGCATTGGGGATGGAAGGTGGGGAGAGAGCTGGTTACTTGTGCATCAGAAAAGGCCTGGTGTAGGAGGAGCACTTGACCTCAGCAAGGAGAATTTTACTTTTGCAATCTTTGGAGACTGGCTGGCAGGTTTCTATAGGTCAGTGACAGTCTGGGGTCCACATGTTTCTAGGGCTGTTTGACATTTTGCCTGGAGATAAGCCTGGGGGTGGGGAGGAGGTAGGGTCCCTTTGATGGCCCTTTTCCTTCCTTTGCCTCTTCCTATCGCCCTAGAGCCAAACTCTCTTCCAGGCCTTAGCTTCCCTAATTAGAAAGTTAGCTGGCAGGCTGGGATCCTCTAGCTTATCCAAAACTAGGTATCTGTCCCTGGTTATTCAGCCTTCCCAATGGTAAACCCTTCTTCTTGAAAAGGCTATGAGCCAAAACTAAAACAGAAGGAGTATTGGTGCATAATATTTTGTTTGCAGATGGTTGTGCACTCAATGCAGCCTCTGAAGCTGAGATGCAACAAAGTATGGATCCATTCTCTGCTGCTTGTGCTAATTTTGATCTAACGATTAACACTGAGAACACGCAGGTTCTCTGTCAGCCAGCACCATACCATTCCTAAGTGGAACCATCAGTTACAGCAAATGATGAAATTTTGAATTCCGTGGATAAGTTTGCTTAACTTGGCACCTTTGTAAGCACTTAAGTTCTTTTTCATTCTTCAGCTTCTGCAAGGAAAACGTAATTAACATTTAGAATGCTCTTAAAATGGAATGGATTGCTTTGGAGGGTTGCGTTTACACTATGGATAATCTACCAATGAGGATATTTCTAATTGAGTAAATCTGTATTTTTTGTTAATGTGTAAATACAAGGTATACCAAAAGACTTACTATAATTTTAAAGTTTAAAAGTTTTGTTTTAAAAACAGTACCAAGATGTTTGGGACATGTATAGGAATCGAGTGGATAGGTGTGCCTCATCAGGGACTTAAAATCCAAGTAGATGTGTTTCAAAGTTATTCTTTGACCAGAAATTTACTTGTGCCAAATATTGCTTTCTGACCAATATGCACATTTTTAAGTGAATGAGACCTGACTGATCAGTACTTAGACTCTGAGGGATTAAGTAGCTTAATTTTTTTTAACTTTTAAAAAATTATGGGGCAGTCAGGTGGCGTAGTGGATAGAGCACCAGCTCTGAAGTAAGGAGGCCCTGAGTTCAAATCTGGCCTCTGACACTTAACAGCTGTGTGACCCTGGGCAAGTCACTTAACCTCAATTGCCTCAGCAAAAAAAAAAAAAGAAAAGAAAAAAATTAGCAAACACTAAGTGTCTCTCTTTATATGTCTCTGCATATTAGGAAAAAAAATGAACCTGTCCTGTGTATAAATTTTAAAAATATAATAAAAATATAAATAACAAAAAAGTTATGAAACTGTGACCCTTTGACCTAGCAGTATTCCTACTGGCCTATGTCAAAAAGATATCTTGAAGGAAGAAAAGGTACCCACGTGTGCAAGAATGTTTGTGGCAGCCCTTTTTACAGTCACTAGAAATTGGATGATTTCAGAGAGGCTTGGAGAGACCTGCATGAACTGATGCTAAGTGAAATGAGTAGAACCAGGAGATCATTATTCACAGCAACAACAATACTATATGAAGATTGTTGGGAACACAGAGAGCAGATAACAGGGGCAGAGTTGGAGGACACTTGGAGGTGTATTCTGCTTTAGTCCACTCCTCAGGAGGGCAGGGACGGTATTGAGTATGCCTCAGTAATGAGGAAGAGCCTCCTCACCCTTGTTGTACTGTGAATGGGGCTCCTCCCTCCTGGATCACGTGAGGCAGGGGACTATAAAAGGGGTAAACACTGACTAGGGGATGGACTCCATTCTATACTGGCATGCAATAAAGACCTGCTATCCTATCTTTCATGTCATGGGTGTTCTGTGGGGGAAGTTCCCTGCTTAAGAGAAGCAGGGCTGGAGATGTCTGAAGACCTGGAGAAAAGGTAAGAACCAGTGAAGACCTGGGAAAGGTAAGGTGAGAGCCAGTTGACCTCCGCTGGGGTAAGCAGCAGGGAGCCAATGGAAGATCAATTCTGATGGACACGGTTCTCTTTAACAATGAGATTTTTCAAACCAGTTCCAATTATTCAGTGAAGAAAGCCACATACACCCAGAAAGAGACCTGTGGGATCTGAGGGTGGACCACAACACAGCATTTTATTATTTTCTGTTGATGCTTGCTTGCATTTTATTTTACTTCTCAGTTTTTTTTTTTTTCTTGTAGATCCAATTTTTCTGGTACAGCAATATTATTATAAATATGTATACACATTTTATTTTTATTTTTTTTATTAAAGCTTTTTATTTGTATAACATATATATGGGTAGTTCCCCAGCATTGATCTTTACAAAGCTTTCCATTACAAATTTTACCCCCGTCCCCTCCCCTCCCCTAGATGGCAGGAAGTCCACTACATGTTAATAATGTTGAAATGCTTGAGAAGTTATGCAAGAAAAATCCTATCTACAAGAAAATAAAAAGAATCAGAGAAAGGCAACACAATGCAAGCAAATGTCAATAGAGATCATGAAAATGTTACGTTGTGGTCCATATTTCATTTCCCTCTCTCTGGGTGTATATGGTTTTCTTCAGTGAACAATTGGAACTGGTTTGAGACAATTCTTTGTTGCAGAGAGCCGTGTCCATCAGAATTGATCATCATGTAATACTGTTGTTGCTGTGTATGATGATCTCCTGGTTCTGCTCGTTTCACTCAGCATCAGTTCAGGCAAGTCCCTCCAGGACTCTCTGAAATCGTCCTGCTAGTCATTTCTTACAGAGCAATAATATTCCATAACATTCATATACCATAATTTATTTAGCCACTCTCCAATTGATGGGCATCCCTTCAGTTTCCAGTTTCTAGCCACTACAAAAAGGGCTGCCACAAACATTCTTGCACAGGTGGGTCCCTGTGCAAGATCTCTTTGGGATATAGGCCCAGTAGAAACACTGCTGGGTCAAAGGGTATGCACAGTTTGACAACTTTTTGAGCATAGCTCCAAATTACTCTCCAGAATGGTTGGATCCGTTCACAGTTCCACCAACAATGCATCATGGTCCCAATTTTCCCACATTCCCTCCAACATTCATCGTTATCTTTTCCTGTCATTTTAGCCAATCTGACAGGTGTATAGTGGTACCTCAGAGTTGTCTTAATTTGCATTTCTCTGATTAATAGTGATTTGGAGCAACTTTTCATATGACTAGAGATAGTTTTAATTTCATCATCTGAAAATTGTCTGTTCATATCCCTTGACCACTTATCTATTGAAGAGTGGCTTGAATTCTTATATATATATATATGAGACAATTCTCTATGTATTTTAGAAATGAGGCCTTTATCAGAACCATTAAATGTAAAGATGATTTCCCAATTTGATGCTTCCCTCCTAATCTTGTCTGCATTTGTTTTGTTTGTACAGAAACTTTTTAACTTAATATAATCAAAATTATCCATCTGGTGTTCAATTAGGAGTTCCAGGTCTTCTTTGGACATAAATTTATTCCATCTCCACAGGTCTCAGAGATAAACTATATTATATTCCTCTAACTTGCTTACAAAGTCCCTCTTTATATCTAGATCATGAACCAATTTAGATCTTATCTTGGTATGTGGTGTTAGGTATGGATCAAGCCCTAATTTCTTCCACACTTGTTTCCAATTTTCCCAGCAGTTTTTACCGAATAGTGAGTTTTTATCCCAAAAGCTGGGGTCTTTGGCTTATCAAACACTAAATTTTTAAGGTTATTACCTAGATTGTCCTGATATCCTATCCTGTGCCACTGATCGACTGCTCTATTTCTTAGCCAGTACCAAAGGGTTTTGATGACCGCTGCTTTATAATATAGTCTTAGATCTGGTACAGCAAGGCTACCTACATCTGCCTTTTTTTTCATTAATCCCCTTGAGATCCTTGACTTTTGTTCTTCCAAATGAACTTTGCTCCTATTTTTTCTAGATCTGTAAAATAATTTCTTGGGAGTTTGATTGGTATGGCACTAAATAAGTAGATTAGTTTGGGTAGTATTGTCATTTTTATTATGTTCGCTCTGCCTACCCATGAGCACTTAATATTTTTCCAATTGATTAGGTCTGATTTTATTTGTGTGGAAAGTGTTTTGTAGTTTAGTTCATATAGTTTCTGACTTTTCCTTGGCAGATAGATTCCCAAATATTTTATCCTATCATCTGCTATTTGGAATGGAATTTCTTTTTGTATCTCTTGCTGCTGAACTTTGTTGGTAATATATAAAAATGCTGATGATTTATGTGTATTAATTTTGAATCCTGCCACTTTGCTAAAGTTGTGAATTGTTTCTAGTAGTTTTTTAGTTGAGTCTCTAGGGTTCTCTAAGTATACCATCATGTCATCTGCAAAGACTGATAATTTTGTTTCTTCATTACCTACTCTGATTCCTTTTATCTCTTTTTCTTCTCTTATTGCTAAAGCTAACATTTCTAATACAATATGAAATAGTAATGGTGACAGTGGGCAGCCTTGTTTCACTCCTGATCTTATTGGGAATGGTTTTAGTTTGTCTCCATTACATATGATGCTTGCTGATGGTTTTAAATAGATGCTACTGACCATTTTAAGGAAAAGCCCATTTATTCCTATACTCTCTAGTGTTTTTAATAGGAAAGGGTGTTGGATTTTATCAAAGGCTTTTTCTGCATCTATGAGATAATCATATGGTTTTTGTTAGTTTGGTTATTAATATAATTAATTATGCTGATAGTTTTCCTAATATTGAACCAGCCCTGCATCCCTGGTATAAATCCTACTTGGTCAAGTAGGGAGTTATCCGGGAGATAACTTTCTGTAATCTTGTTGCTAAAATCTTATTTAAAATTTTTGCATCAATATTCATTAGGGAAATGGGTCTATCGTTTTCTTTCTCTGTTTTCACCCTACCTGGTTTAGGTATCAGCACCATATCAGTCTCATAGAAGGAATTTGGTAGTATACCTTCTGTCCCTATTTTTTCAAAAAGTTTGTATAGCATTGGAATTAATTGTTCTTTGAATGTTTGGTAGATTTCACATGTAAATCCATCTGTCCCTGGAGATTTTTTCTTAGGGAGTTGGTTAATAGCTTGTTCTATTTCTTTTTCTGATATGGGGCTATTTAAATAATTTATATCCTCTTCTGTTAACCTGGGCAATCTATATTTTTGTAGATATTCCTCCATTTCATTTAGATTATCAAACTTACTGGCATAAAGTTGGGCAAAGTAACTCCTAATTATTGCTCTAATTTCCCCTTCATTGGAGGAAAATTCTCCCTTATCGTTCTTGAGACTAACAATTTGATTTTCCTCTTTCCTTTTTCTTATCAAATTAACTAAAGGCTT
>JAJPUD010025165.1:0-17889 GCA_023553655.1 Myrmecobius fasciatus | reverse complement strand
TCTCTCTCTCTCTCTCTCTCTCTCTCTCTCTCTCTCTCTCTCTCTCTGTCTCCCTGTCTCTCTGTCTCCCTGTCTCTCTCATACACATAAACACATATACACACAAAGGAATGTATGAAAATATTCAAAAACAGACAAAAGATGATTTATATGGAGGAAGGCACTAGAACCCAGAGGAATAAAGGGGAAAAATCCTATGCAAGTTAGAACTTAAGCTAAAGGGATGCTAAGAGACAGAGGGAAGGATTCTTCAAGCCTCTGTCAAGGCTTTTCTAACCATTCACTCTAGCACTTACTTTTTGTGTTGCAAATTTGGTTCTCAGCACATATACTTTTGCACTGTAAAATATGCATATATACATACATTTGTGTGTGTGTGTGTATATATGTATATATATATACATATATATATATAAAAGTATTGCACATATTTAACCTATATCAGAGTATTTATTGTCTTGGGGAGGAGGGAGGTCAGGGGAAGGGAGAAAAATTTGGAACAAAAAGTTTTGCAAAAATGAATGTTGAAAACGCTTTGTATATTTGGAAAGCAAAATACTATTGAAATTTTTAAAATATATATGTATACATATGTATTACAGATATGTATGCATGTGTATGTGTGTATTAAATACTTTCCTCACTTAGATTGTAACTTCTTTAGAGAGTAGGTACTAAGTCTTGTATTTCTTTGTATACTAGTGCACTACTCATTGTAGTTTCCTGCTTTAAATAGCAAGTAATAGCTAAATGTATGATTGATTAATTGATTATTATTGTTGTTCCTTTCTTTCAGTCATGGCCCCATTTAGGTTTTCTTGGCAAAGATACTAGAATGGCAAACCATTTCCTTCTCCGCTCATTGTGAGGAAATTAAGTCAAACTGCGTTAAGTGACTTGCCTGTAGTCACCCTTCTAGAAAGTATCTGAGGCTGGATTTGGATTCAAGAAGATGAGTCTTTTTGGCTCCAGACCTAACACTTTATTTACTATACCACCTAACTACCCCTATCTGATTGATTAATCACATATAAGAGCTTTTTTTTTCCATAATGATCCTATTGTGTTATTATCCTCATTTAATAGATGAGATGAAGGTTCTCTGGCAAGTTAAGCAGATTTGGTAGATCTAGGGCTTGACTTCCAAAAAAATCACTGTTGTATATTTGAGAGGCAGGAAGTCAGAGAACTCTAGCTTAAATGGCACCTTTACTACTTATTTCCTGAGGGATGGTTCCTCATCTAAAAAAAAAAAGAGGAACTTAAACTAGGGGTTCTGAATTCCTTTCTAGTTACAAATCTATGATTCTATGAATCACAGAATCTATGATCTTCTAGCTTTAAATCCAGTGATCTTTTTACTCTCTCAAGTCACCTCTCTGAAGAACTTAGATTAGACACATAAACTGCTTTGTGGTTTTAGGATCACATTTCAGTTCAGAGCTTTAAATGGATTTAAACAAAATGAATAGTCCTTACATACTAGATACAGTTGCTTGGATCCCTGCTTCCCATGAATTTATGTCCCTGAAGCTATCTCTTTATTTTTCTTCCAAATAAGTTACCTGCCAAAAACAAAAACAGAAACCAGGAACATCCTAGAACTGGGATCCTAAAATGGCTTCTCCAGGGCATTTTCCCATCCATGGTCAAGTTCTCTGGCAATCAGATTGTTGGGTTATGTGGTTACATCAACATCAAAGACACTGTTGTAGTGCCAGGATGTCATACTCCAACAATCATTCTCATACCAAAAGGCAATAAACAGATTATCAGGATCCCTTTGTTAACTGAAGAGAGGCTATAACCAGGGGACTGGATGTTGTTTTTGTTGCTTCTTTCAAAGAGTTATGAATAATGAAAATGATATTAAAATGTATGTTTAAAAAAAGACAAATTGTATTTGTTCCTGCTTTAGCTCTTCCAGTTGTCCTATAACTTCAAATAGACGTTTCAGTGGGGTCATCTAATCAATGTAGTAGAAAGTTTACCTTGTCCAAAGCCCTTTTGACTAAGAAGAGCAATGTGAACAGAACCAAACTTTGAACAATAATCTAGAATAAGAGTTTGTAGCCTAATATCAGTGAACTTTTTTGAAAAAAGTTTTGATAATTCTTTTCAGTATAAGTTGATTTCCTTTGTAATACCATGTCCTTTATTTTATTCATTTAAAATGTTAATTTGAGAAGAGATACATTCATGTAAAAAGTTAATAGCCCCCTAATAGAACAAATTGCTAAAGAATTAATAGATAGAATTTGAATTAGAACTCATTTACTTAAGGTTAAACCAAATCCCAATAGTTGGTTTTGTAAACCAAACCAAACTCCTTGGCTGCAGAAAAAAATATATGCAGAATCAGTTCAAACAAGAACAAGCCCATACATTCCTATAGTGATTGAATATTAACCAAATTTTAACACCAACAACCAAATATAGCTGAGATCTTAGTTCATGTAAATCTGGAACGTTTAGCCAAATTAGCCATCAGTATTATAGTGGGTCATAATTCCACCATCTGTGCAATGCAGTATTTAGTTTATAAGAAAATTATTCAGGTAAGGCTATGGCTGAGACTCAGGGAAAGAAAAGTGTCCTTTTTAGTATTGTTCTATATATTAATTGAATTTTTGACAGCTAATACCTTAGAAGATAGGGACACTATGGTAGGTTTTTAATAACTTGTTATTTGAGGCAACAAGGTACAATGAATCTGGAACTGGAGTGAAAATCCAGGAAGGTCTGGTTTCAAATTCCACTTCTGATGCTTATTGTCTGTGTAACCCTGGCAAATCACTTAACCTTTTCTGTACTTATTTCTTTATCTGTAAAACAAGATTTTGAGCAGATTCAGTGCTCTTAAAAGTCTCTTCCAACTCTAAGGCTATGATCTATGACAAAGAATTTTTATGAGATTGGATTAGAATCTTAGGACTAGAATGGATACTAGAGCTCATTGGATTATAAGAAAGAGACTTTCATCTATATCTCTTAATTTTATCGAAGAAGAAACTGAGGCTCAAAGTTTTGCCCAAGATTGTTCTGCTAATTAGTGGCTGAGCAAGATTTTGAACATCAGAATTTGGACTCCCAGATCAGGGTTCCACATCACTGATAATAATGTTACCAATAATAATATTAGCACAACAACAATAATAATATCAACAATAAGCACTGAACTGTTTTTATAAGTCATCCTGCTGACCCATTTAAAAAAAATTTCATTGTGCCTCCAATAATGGAAATAGGTTTCTTTGACTTATAGATACCATTATTTGGCCTTCATTGTTAGCATCAGCAGACATTTCTGAGATCTTGGTTGGTGTTAGATGTATCATCTTGGATCCTAGGACCAGAATGAACTTGACCACTTGACCTCCTCAAACCTATGGTCTGCAACTGAAAGAACCAATGATAGTCAAAACAGGCAGGTGCCCTGGTCATCAGATAATTCTGCAAGTCCAACTGAGTGGATTTGTTTGTACCCATCTGTCCCTGCTGTTGCTCTTTCTAGGCCTCTCCCTTCACAGAGTTGGGGGAAACCATAAACTGGCATTTGGCTCTGACTCAAAACAAGCAACACCAAAAATCATAGCCCTGAATGGGCCATTTTTTTTCTTCTTTTTAAAAACAGCAACATATTTCCTTTAAAAAAAATTTTAAAAGATGGAGGAAAAAATGAATCAAAGCTTTGCTTTTGCCTTTTTTTGTTGTTGTTCCCTCCTAGACAGATGGAAGAATTTCTGAACACACATGTGCCTCCCTATTCTCTGCCAAAATCCAGCTTTTGTCACTAGCAAGTGGAATTACAGAGCAGCAATTTGGGATTGGGAAAGAGCACTAAATTTGGAGTTAGAAAAACTTATCTTGGATCACTATTTAGCTACTAATTACCTGTGTGACCCCAGGCAAATCCCTTTATCTTTTTGGGTTTGTTTCCTTACCTTTCAAATTATAAGGCTGTACTAGGTAACCTGAATGAACACTTTCAGCTTTAGATTTTGGCATAGAGAATAGTCGAATGAAAAACATTTTAGTAACTGTTCACTCTAACAGACATTCCATCAACAGCCTCTGAACCCCAAGGTCTAAAAAGCACAACCTCCTTACTTCCACTGTAGAGAATCCCTTGCTTCTTTCAAAACACAGCCCCAGAGCCAGCTCTCACATGTGGCCTTTCATGATATCCTCCTCCCCCTCTGCTTACCCCTCCCAACTCCCCTAAGCTTCATTATATATAGGAAAGCTCTCTTCTTGTTGAAACTATTTTGTATATAGGAAAATAAATCCCAAACAATCTCAGACTTCAAAGAACTTGTTAAGGTAGATATGGACAAGTGTTGCATTGGATGGGCAGGGTTCAATTTGTATGCCTGGAAATAGTCCCATTAATCAGACCATAGGTCCATTTGAGATGCTGAATACTTGCTATATAGTTTGTATTTACTTATTCATGTTTATATCATATTTCCTCTTCCCTCCAGTAGAAAATGAGCTTTCTGAAGGGTAGAATTATTTTTGACTTTGTATTCCCAGTAGCTAGCATGGTGTTCGCATGGGGTAGATAACTAGCAAACATTTGTTGAATTTAATCAAAGTAATAGCAATGACAAGAAAGGATTGTGGGGGAGGGGTGAAATATTAACATTGGTGAGAACAGATTAGCCTCTTTTTTCCTCTCCAATCAGTAATTAAAACCAAAACTGTATATCATAAGCTTTGTGGGCAGATAGTTCTGAAGACCATCTTGGCATTTGTATTTTAACCATGAATTCCTATCTGAACATTCCTAATTCCTGAGTCTACCTAATAATGAGTAATTAATAATGAGTCTTACCTAATAATGAGTCTACCCTGACATGTTGTAGATTTAGTTTCCTCATATGTAAAATGGAGATCTTGATTTTTGTACTACCTGTCTCACAGTATTATTGCAAGGAAAGCATTTTATAAACCATAAAATTATATCCACATATGTGTTTATATGTGGATATATATGTCAATATATTTTCTAGGTACTATGATATTGTCCAAGATGATTAAAGCATTATCCTGATCCTGGAGAAGTTTGTTATCTAATAGAGAAGATATAATGTAGAAAAATTTCTGATAAAAAGTCTCAATAAGGTATCTTTCATTTTTATTTTCCACAGATAATAATTGCTGTTATGTACATCCACTTTTGACTGTGTCTAAATGCTTAATATTCATAGTTCCAGTAATGATTGTCACAGTGGGCAAAGATTCATAGTAGCTGAGTGAGTCTCCAATATATAGCCAATGAAGAACTCCAGAGGAAAAAAGATATAAAGAATGTCATCAAGAAAATGTAGGCTAGAAAGAGATCATGGGCATCTAGGTGGCATAGTGAATAGAGAATCAATTCTAAAAGTAAGAGAACCTGAGTTCAAATTTGATTGTAGACACTTACTAGCTAGTTGCTTAACCCTGATTACCTGAAAAAAAAGTAGGTGGTCCTGTGGTGAGAGAAAAGGATGATGGGCAGACTACTACAGTGCTCCATTGCTAACTTCAAGATAGATACTGGGAGAAAGTGAGGAGGGTTCTAATGCATTTCACAGTGCTTTGACACTTTGAGGAGAATATCCATGAGAGTTGTGTATGATATTTAAAGGGGTAGATTTGAGTTTCAGAGCTTAATGGAGCCATAGGGGAATAGACAAATGTAATCTGGGGGATGGAAAGAACAGAGTGTGAAGGAAAGATCTGCTAGGAGGTAGTTGCACTCATTCCCATGATAGCTTAATAAAAGAGAATTTTGGGTGATGGGAATGGAAAGGAAGAATTCGAAAGATATTATAAAGCAATAATAGACAGTGTTTAATGTGTCTTTGGTTGGATTGGGATAAGGAAGTAAGAAAAAGGGAAAGAGTCAATGATTTCCCCCCCCACCTCATGTTTTAAATGTAACTAATCAGATATATGATGATGCCATTCATAAAAAGGGAAGAAGCAAGGAAGGATAGGTAGATTAGTGTCACAGGATAGAGATAACAGACCAAGATGATTTGGGGGTGAGGGTGGGGGTTTGGGGTGGTGCTTCAGAACTTTTACTTCAGTAATTTTCCAGATCCCAAGAAGACCTTTGTGGTTAGCTCTGTGTAGCCTTTGCTACTTCTCCAGGGTGAATAGTGACTGTTTACTTTTCCTGCCCAGAGAAAAAAGTCTCTCCTTTGTAATCCAACTATTCCTCTAGTGAGTTGAACATATTACCCAGACCAGTGGCATCCTGGTATCTCATAGAGTCACCCCATTTATTTGGCCAGTTAGCTCAGCCTAATTAGCCAGACATCAGTATGGAACCCCAAATGGCTGTGCTAATAAAGGTGGCCCTTCCCTGAGGAAGGGCCATGATTACCTCACTCGGCATGAGCCTTTTCGGTAATATGCCTTTCCAGCGATATCATTTGATTCCTCTTTGGGAAGCAGCCCTGGTCCAGACTCTCTTAGCACTAAATTTCTTCCTAGATGCTCTCATTACTTAATCCTTGCAGTCCACAAGCACAGTCTGTGGCTCTTATTTATTGGGGCTCTGTTTACTTCCCTAGTTGTAAATTACTTCTGGCTCCTGGCCGTCTGATCACTGCAGTGATAGACTAATAGCTCTGAGCTTACCACATTTGCCTTGTGTGATGAGGCAAGTAATATGCTTAACTTATGTGAGAGAAGTGCACCCTTCATTTATTTCAGTGGGGGAAAAATATTACTCAGGGGACTAGGCCAAATCATTTACCTAATAGCTGCCGGTAGAAGTTGGTGTAATTACTGACAGAATTATGTGAAACAAATTGTCATCCCCATAAATCTGAATCTCCAGCTTCCTAAATGCCAGTTAAGGATTTTGGCTACGCAAAAGAATTTTTTAGTCCAAATCTGTACAAAGTTAGAGTTGGCCATGCTTAGAAAACAGGCTTCAAAGGACCTGCTTTTCACGTTATTTGGGGCATGTATCACAACTTGATTTTCTGTCATCAGACTAATTTGTGTCACCCTAGCCATCACAGCTCTGTGCATCCCGCTTCCTATTATGGGGGTTCTTAATCTGTTATCCCTGAATGTCTTTTGTTTGTTTGTCTCTGCCCCACCCTCAAGGTGGCTTGACTGGAGTCAGAAAGACCTAAATTCAAATTTGGTCTCAGACACTAAACTTGGACAAGTCACTTAACTTCAGTCAGCTTCAATTTCTTCATTTTGCAAAATAGGAATAATAACAATAACAACTTCTGGCTTGTAGGGTTTTTGCAAGGTTAAAATAAGATAAAAATTCTTAAGTGCTTTTTAAACTTTAAATGCTAGCTATTATTTTAAATTTTGATAACTATTTGAATATAATTGGTCTCCTTTGTAATCCTATATATTTTATTTGTATACCTAAAAATATCATTCTGAAAAGACATCTATAGGTTTACCAGACTGCCTGAGGAGAAAGGAGTTATTGGGGATACTCATTCCAAAAACAAAAACAAAAAAAAAAAAAAGATTAAGAACTCCAACTAGAATATAAACTTCTTGAGGGCAGAGATTGCTTTTACTTTTTTTGTGTTTGTCTTCCTGGCAAGCAACAAAGTTTTTGTAATTTAGTAAATTTTTAAGAAATGCTTTTTTATTCATTCATTTATTCATGTTTCCTGCCACCCTCTTCGCAAAGACGTGGGGAACAAATGAATGATCTAACTCCCTTAAGCTGTTTCCTTAGGGCCCTTTAAGTCTCCAAATGCTTATTTTGTTCTATTGAGATTGGACATTTTTCCAGGGTAAAAAGAGAAAAAATAACTTCTGAAACTAGCAAAAGTCAGCTGGGTAGGACTCAACTGGGCCTCTTCTCCCCAGGAAAGCTGCTGAAAGGGAAAGTGTGAGCAGCCAGCCCAGAGGAACTTCATGAGGAAAAGAGACTGGTCTTGTTTTCCTCAATCAGCACTGGTTGTGGGCTCCAGTCATGGAGCTGCACCAAGTGAGCTTTATCATTTTCGGAAACATAACAAATGTTTGTCATGCTACGGGAGGAGAACTGAAGAAAAGGAGGCTTGGGTGATAAAAGGCTTATTTCATGCCCTTTGTTGCTGGTGCCATTAGCTAAAGCTGGAGAAACCCATATGGTTTCCTTATGGGAGACAGAGCAGAGGCCACAAACCTTGCCAGAGTTGGTTGTTGTGGGTGATTGTGTGTTGGCTCAGCAATCTCATCAGATCCAGACCCTGGCTCCTGGGAGCATTTTTTCAAGTCATGGAACTGCTAGTTGAAGGCCTTTGTTTCTCTGTGGTGTTAAGATTGAATTTGGCTGAGTGGAAGGAAAGGAAGCATTGTTTCCATTGGCCTATAAAAGTAGTTGCACACATCTGTGGAAATAGTGATTGGCTGTGGTCAAACTCAGGAGGCAAGGTGACCTCGAGCTGATCAGCAGCCAGGAGAATCCCCCCATGGATTCTGAAAACAAGGCTAAGGGCCTTGTCAGCAGGACCATCACTAGGAGGACCAAGAAGTCTCCATTAAAAACTTAATTATGCTAGGCAAGTTGTGCTTGCTTCTACATGGAGCAAATGAAACAAACCCATCCCCTCTACCCTACAGGAATGTATAGTTTAAAACAGAATTTTTTCAATTTTTTGTACCCATGACCTCTTTTTGCCTGAGAAATTTCTACAGGACTTCAGATATCTACATATGTAAAAGAAGTATACAAATAAAACATTTGCTGATAATAAATCATAAAGAAATTTATTTTAAAATAATTTTTGGTATATATATATACATATATATAATTTTACCATTTTTAAGGATGAAAGAAAATTTGCATACTAATAAGATGGATGTGCTTATTTTTATATAAAGAATTAAATCTTGGTAGAATATTTGATACCTTTATTGTTGCCAAATTTTTTGAGACATTCAATAAGTTATGCAACCCCATATTAGGTCATGACCCACAGTGTAAGAAACTTTGGTCTAAAATAGGTATAATGACATAAACACATATAGGATAGTAAAAATAGGATTTAAAATATCAAACCAAGATATGGATAGTAAGATATTTGCATGATATACAAATCAAGGGAAAGTGTAATTTAAGAGAGAATAACCAGAAAGCAATAACAATAACAATTGATTATTTAGAGTGAAGAGTAGAAAGAATAGACTTGGGAATTTCAGGCTAAATAGAGTGATCAGAGATAATCAGTTCTTTCCTAGGCAATCTGGGAATGCTTTGTAGAGAGGTTCTCAAGGGTCTAGGATCATGATAACTTGAGCTGCTTACTCATTCCAGAAGAAGAATCTGGGAAAAAATTATACCACTATTCCTGGACAAATATCAGTTAGGGTTTGGGCGAAAAGATGGACAGTGAATATATTTCAAGAACTGCTAAATCATGTCAATGTCACAGTTTGGCAATCTAGATAGAGAAAAGGAAGCTAACCTGGATTTATGAGGCTTCTTTCAGAGACCTGAAAGGAGGGGAAGTGAGTTAAAACAATGAAGTTGACATTTGATAGAAAGTTGAAGAAATAATCAATTAATGTCTTTGCTCATTGATTTTTTTTTTACACCTTTATGTTGACTTCTGTATCTGGGTCCGAACCATCATTGAAAAATATTCTTAAGAATCAGGTCTCTGTTGGAGATAATGTGGGAAGACAAGCACATTTAGCATTCTCTTGATGGAGCTGTGAATGAATCCGTTCTTTAGGAAAAACAGATTGGAATTATTCAATAAAAGTGATTAAAGTATTCATATCTACTCATATCTACTCACTAACGAATATCCAGCAAAATGAGTTAGAAAGAAAAACAAATAAAGAATACATATGTATGTATCTGTTGATCTTTACCAGTATTTCAAAATACTTGTATCACTTCCTTTGTTAGTCAAAAAAAAGAAAGAAAGAAAGAAAAAGAAAAAAGAAATAAAGAGGGTTCATATTGATTGGTTGCACAAATTGACATAAATATAATGGGATATTATTATTATTCCATAAGATAAGAAGAATATGAAGAATTCAGAAAATCATGGGAAAATTTGTATGAACGGATACAAGAGTGAAATAAGGCAGAATCACAATATATAGAATTAATGAAAAACACTAAAAAGAAAGCAAATGTTGAGTACTTTTAATAACTAATTTTGGTTTCAGAGAAAAGATAATAAAACTTTTCTCCCTCCTTTTAGCAGTCAGGGTGACTACAAGGTCAGATCTAGTTACAATATTTGCTGGGTTTGCTTAAATGTTTTTCTTTGTTTCAAAGGAGGATTTAATTTTCAGGAGTGGGAGGGAATATGCAGAAATGAATATATTATATAAAAGGGCAGCAATGCAATTTTTAAAAAGAAATTATTCCAAGAATGTTGAGCTATGTGTTTATTGTGAGTTTGGCTAGATTTTCACAATAGAATTAACTAACAAAAGAGACTTTTTCAGCCATAGGAAATGGTAGAACTGGACTTTTCCAGGTATACACAGTTCCTGTAGAAGGGCAGAAGTATGAAGGTCTTTTGGACTGGTTTCTCCAAGGACCTTTCTTTGACTATGATTAAAATGGGGAAGAGTTAGAAACAGCCTAGAGAAAAGGAGCTTTAAAGATCAAGGAGTCCCTCTTACTGTATTATATATTAAAAAAAACATAGGGAGGGGGGAATCTTTGAAATATAAAGATGAAAAGGAATATACATTGGTGGAAGGTGTGCATGGTAGGGGAGGGCAGTTGGTAGGATAATCTACTGAACTTGGAGTCAGCAGATTTAGGTTGAAGAACAGATCCATCCATCATCTGGATAATTTGGGGCAAGTTACTTGAATACGGTATGCCTCTGTTTCTTCATCTATCAAATAAGGAAGATCCCTAAGGTATCTTCCAGCTTTGTATGAGTTTTTTGAATCTTTTCTACCACATTTAGGGTGACAATGTCCATAACAGTTCACTAAAGTTAGGGAAGAGCAAAGGGTCCGAAGAGATGCATACAGAAATTAGCAATTTTTGCTCACCAAATCCATGAAAATAGGATGCATCCCTGAAAGTCCAGGAGAAATAAATTTGGTAGAAAATAACAAGAAAGTTTTATATTTTACTGAAAGTAGTTATGCTAGATGGCAACAAGCATTTATTAATCACTTGATATATACCATGAAGCAGTTAGGTAACTCAGTGGATAGAGCTTTCAGCTTGGAGTCAAGAAGACCTGAGTTGAAATTCAGCATCAGACAATTACTATAAATGTGACCCTGGCCAAGTTGATTAACTTGTTTACTTTAATATACTGGAGAAGGAAAAGGCAAATCACTCCATTATCTTTGCCAAGAAAATCCTATATGGGGTCACAGAGAATAAGGGATGGCTGAATGACCGAATAACAACTATGTACTAGGATTGCTAAAGCTAGAAGAGAATTTTAAATATGATTTATTTTTACTACTTTTCTTTTTGTGAAAGAGGAAAATTAGATTCAGATAATTGAAATGATTTGCCCATAGGCGATGGTAGAGCTGAGATTGGAACCCAGAACTTCTGACACAGAAGACCTCAGTTTAGTTGAAACCACTAACTAGAGCACCATGTGACTTGGACTAGTCAATTAATGTGCTAGAGCCTTAGGTTTCCGCATATGCAAAGTGGGGATAATAATATTGGAACTACACATCTATGGAAGTGTGTGTGTGTGTGTGTGTGTGTGTGTGTGTGTGTGTGTGTGTAAAAGACTCCACAAAACTTAAAATTCTGTTAAAATGCAAAATGGGGATAATAATATTGGGAATGTATGTGTGTGTGAAGAAAAGGCTCCATAAACCTTAAAATTCTGTAAAAATGTAAATTATTATTATTACTATTTTCCAGTCACATTTTATTTAAATAATGTCTTAATCATTTGGGGAACCCTCCTGTGTGATTCCTCTTAATGTCTTGGAACAAAAAATAATCTTGCATTTCAATTCAATTCAATTCAACAAGCATTTATTAAAGATTCATTATGTGCATCTCCATAAGGTTCAGGGTACATTTCTGTGCCTCAAAATCCCTCAACTGAGTAATTTTCCTGCCCCCCAACTTTTTTTTCCCTGCCCGTAGGGCTTGAGTGACTGCCCCACACCTGGATTCTATGAGGTTAATATCTGCAAATGTTCAGTTCCCCCAAGACAATAAATATTCATGTGGTGGGCAGAATTCCAAGCCAACATGGGGATGAGGTGGTAGAGATGGGGGTTGGGGGGAACCCTTTCTTACTAAGATTTTTCGTTCCTCAATGTCCTGGGCAGGTTCTGTGAACCTTTTATGAGAAGGCAAGCATATTGTCCAAACACCAGCTAAAAATAAAGTTTTTTGAGGATTCTCTGAACAAGGGAGTGTTACATGGATTCTAAGTTTCTTTTTGCGGGTCTGACAAGGAAAAAGAGATACAAATACACACAACAATTATAAATCTAATGGGGGGTGTTGTCTACAATACACAGTAGATAATCATTGTCCCTGTAACATCGCTTTTTTGAAAGTGGTTCTACCACTGCTGCTTGTGTGACTCTAGGCAATTTACTTAACCTCTTCATGTTTATCTTTATCAAAGTTTATCTTTAAAATGAGGAAATTGGACAAGAAGGTCCCTGCTCTAAATCTATGATTTCCTTTCTAGATGCATTCCTCTGCTCCTAGAAAAGAAAACTAAACATGAGGCAGTAGTAGAGCAAAGCCCAGCCTGCTCCTTACTCCATTAGATCAATTCAGTCTAGCAAAGACTTTCTGAGTACCTATCATGTATAAGGTATACCATAATAGATAGAGTCCTGGAATTAAAATCAAGAGGAACTAGAGTTAAATTTGACTTCTGGCATTACTAGCCATATGACCATGAACAAATCACTTAATCTCAGCCTCAGTTTCCTCATCTTTGAAAAGGTGATAATAAAACAGTAATATTAGCTAGTACTTATATATCACTTTCAAGTTTGCAAGCACTTTACAAATATTTTTTGTAATCTTTTATCCTCACAAAATCCCTGAAAATGAGGTGCTATCATTATCCCCATTTTACAGAGGAGGAAACTGAGGCTCTGAGAAGAATACTTAGCCAGAGTCATATTTGAAGGCAGTTCTCCTGGATTCCAGGTCTAGCACCAACTAACCATCTCTGATATAATTAATACTTATATCACAGGTCTATTGTAAAGTATTGGGATTTTTTGCCAACTTTAAGACACTTTAAAACAACTTTAAGGGGCAGCTAGGTGGCGCAGTGGATAGAGCACCAGCCCTGAAGTCAGGAAGACCTAAGTTCAAATCTGGTCTCAGACACTTAACACTCCCTAGCTATGTGACCCTGAGCAAGTCACTTAACCCCAATTGCCTCAGCAAAAAGCAAAAAAAAAAAAAAAAAAAAAAACCCAACTTTAAATATAAGCAATTTTTCAAGAGCAGGTGAAGCTTGGATCATTATTCCAGGCTTTTACTTTTGAAGGGATATTAGTCTAACGGGGAACAAGTTGATCTAACTGGAAGTGTTCAAGACTATAGAAATCAGGAGACCAGAATTCAAATTTAGATCTGCTATTACTTAGATTGTGATGTTGGGCATATCCCTGAATAGTTGAGAAGCCTGAGGCCTAGGGAGGTAAATATGGAAACTGGATCATGAAAACAGAATTAATTGCTGAACCATCCTTCCCTTTGCAGAATATATCATTTATTTGTATGATGATTTGAACCATGCAATTCAGCACAATCAACATTTTCCCTGAGGGTGGGAGGATAGAGTGGGTACAATATACATCTTTTTTTTTTTTAAACCAGGAAGCCCTTAGTACATTTCTGGGGCATTATGGGTGACTGTTCTTTCAGAGGAAAGGCATTCTGGAACTGTATATGTCACATCACAGGACTACAGCTCCCTCCATCTCTCCACTCCTGCCCCCCATTTTTTCTGCTTGATTCATGCTCCCTAAAAGTGTACTCTATTATATCTGATAGGCTCCTCTGCCTTATGGAACATTGGTAATAGTAGGTTTGGCTAGAAGAGCAAGTCTGTTTTTAATTGAAATTGTGATTTTATTTCATCTCCAAATTTCCTTGGTTGTGGCCCTGTGATTGTGGCAGAATAACTCTGGCTTCAAGTTTATGGCTTCCTTCTCTTTTTGGTCATAGCTTTATTGTGATCTAGTAGTTGATAACAGTGTGGGCTAATTGCAGTCTATAACAATCTGCAATTGTCTGATAGAGAATCCATAGTGGTAAGGAAACTTCCCTTGCAGGGTTCCCCTCTTTAATTTTCTAAAATTTTAATGCCTCTGCTATTCCATCTTTAAGGTGCCAGGATCCAGGTACTTCTCTGTTGTATAGCTGTTTCAGTTGTATTGACTCTTTGTGACCCCTTTTGGGATTTTCTTGGCAAAGATACTGAAGGGGTTTGTCATTTCCTTCTCTAGCTCATTTTAAAAATGAGGAAACTGAGGCAAATAGGGTAAAATAACTCTTCCTGGGTCACAAAACTAATGTCAGAGACTAAATTTGAATTCAGGAAAATGACTCTTCTTGATTCTAATCCCATTTCTCTATCCAATGCACCCCCTAGCTACCTAATGATTACCAGAAATTTTCTCTTCCCACATAAAAAGATTGAGCTTAATTAAGAGGATTATTTCCCAGAATTTTATGTCTTTAAAACCCAGTTCTGAAGTCAGGAAGAGCTGAGTTCAAATCTGGCCTCTGACACTTAACACTTCCTAGGTGTGTGACCCTGGGCAAGTCACTTAACCCTAGTTGCCTCAGCCAAAAAAAAAATTCCATCATATTAGTCTTGATATATCTATATATCATGTATGCATTATGTGACATAATTGAAAAATACATGTGTGTATGTATGTACACATGTCATTAAATCATTGACTTTTAGAGTTAGAAGGGATCTTTCATGTTATAGAAGATCAAGCCCATAAAGTGGTTGAGTGCCATACCTAAAACCACTTGGCTAATCTTTTGTGACTCAGAAATTAGGTTTCTAACTCCATTGTAGATAAATGCATAGAGGCATGCTTTTACACAGAGGTGGCAAGACCTCTCTGAATTTGGAGCTTAAGAAACTAGGCTCAAATAATAGCTTTGATACTTATTTCAGTGGGTGACTTGATCTCCTCCCTTCTAATTTTGAACTGCTTCAACCAAAGCCAAATAAGGAAATTAATTTGAACTTTTCAGGAGTGGCAGATTCCAGTGTATCCAAGGGCTGACTTCCTTCTGTCAACAGATCACAATTGTACCACATGCCTAAAAAAGTTTAGTATTGTTCCTTGTCTGTCATGAAAGAGAAGATTTTTAGAAAGTTGTCTCCTGCCTAGAAGAAGCTTGGGTCATCATCCCAAGTTCTTGTTTTGGAAGGGAGATCAGTATGGGGGAGAACATGTGATCTTATGGAAAGTGTGCTGCACTATAACAATCAGAGGACCAGATTCAAATTTAGATTCTGCTACTACCTAGCTTGTGATCTTAGGCAAATCATTTTGCAATCGAGAAGCTTGAAGCCTAGGGAGGTAAATATGGAAACTAGATCATCTGTGACATCCCTTTAGCCTCTGCTACTTTGTGATTCTATGTCCTTTAGAGATCCCAGGATATCAGGACTGTGCTGTTATCTTTTTTTATTAGGGATCACTTTCATTTTTGTATCCTAAAAGTTGCTGGCAAGGCAGCTACTTCTTGAGGGTTTCCTGGTATTTCCATCCAAGTTTTTATTCCCAGTGCATTTGCATCACTTGTTACTCTATTTCAGAGGAGAGATTGAGGGGAAAGAGCACTTTTAAAACCAAACAAACTTGATGAGAAGTCCAAATGCCTAGAGACTGTAGATCTGAGTTAAATACAGGCATTAGAATAGTGACATATTCTGTAATTTGAAGAGGATTTGGAATATCTTTTTCAAAAATTTCATGGATAGCAGTTTCTTGAAAGTCATAGTTAGTCATGTTTTCTGGGAAATGTTTTAATTACCATTAGGTTGTAGGAAGGTGCTGACCATTGCAATGAATTGCTCCGTAGGATGTGAGGGATTTGAGTTCTGTTGACCTACCGTATAGGAAAAAATGTTTAAAAAGATTAAAAGGAACTCCCACAGGAAATTCCCTGGTTAATGCATACTCATAGTTGCCAAAAATCTCAACAGAACATTAGAGTTCAGAACTTGAGCGCAGAGAGGTTAGGAAATTCTCAGGTGGAGTTCCAAGAGAAACTAGCTCTCCTTTCTAAGCTCTCCCACTCTCTTCCATGCCCTGCATACTATACTCCCAGGCCACGGCTTTTTTTTTTAATAGCCCACCCATCCTCTACACATTTTATTTTCAACCCAAGTGCTTCCTTATTAGTAAGTCTGGGCCATTGTCATTCTTCTCTGCTCTTTGGTTTTCAGGGAAAATACCCCACTCCTTTGTGTAAAAGATTTAATGTGACATGGGTTAGGAGAAGGATGAGGAGAAGAACAGAGGGCCAATATATTTTCTAAACCATCCCAACTTCTGACTCAGATGCAACTCTTATAGATCTTCAAATCCATCAAGAAGAAAAAAAAAGCTCCCATAACCCTAAGTGAATAGGATCCATCGTTGCCAGTAATTATTAATTACTTATTAATTAATTAATAGGCATTAGATATGAAAAGAACCTGAATAATCATCTTGTCTTAACCCCTCATTTTATAGATAAGAGAACTGAAACTTAGAGATGTTCCAAAGGTCCCCTTTCATAATCTTTCACCCCAACTATACATGCACCTATGTTCTAGCCAAATTGGCCTTCTTGTCATTCCTCAGAAATGACAGTCTATCTCCCATCTCCACACCTTTGTACACACTGTAATGCACTCTCTCATCTTTGCCTTTTAGAGTCCCTGGCTTCTATAAAATCTCAGCTCAAATGTCATGTTTTATGTGAGCCCTTTTCAAATTCTCCACCCCCCAGTTACTTTGCATTTATTTTGTATATATTCTGAAAATACCTATATGCACATATGCACATAATGACTCTCCCAATAGAACATAAGCTTCTTGAGGACAAAAATGACTTCCTATTTTGCCTTCTTTATTCCCAGAGTACAATACAATGCCAGGCATAGTAAGTATTTAATAAATGATGATTGATTGAGTGATAGGATTTAGAGCTGAAAGGACCTTAGAGAACATAAAATTCAATACATTATTTTATATATGTTAGGAATGAGACCCAGAGAAGAAACCCAAATGAGATGACCAAGATCACAAAAGTAAAAGATGGCAGGGCCCCTAATGAAGATTATTATCATTACTACAGCAGCAGCAGTAGTACTAATAGTAGTCATCCTAGTAATGGTGGTAGTAGTAATAAAAATAATAATAATATTGACATTTATTTTAATACCAAGTTCTATCTTGACAGCCATGTGAAATCTCAGAGCTGAAATGCTTAAAACAATAATACTCTTTGCTGTATAGCAGTTTTAGCAGATAAGTAATGCCTGTGTAAACAATTCTCTAGCATAGCAGCAAGCCAGTCATTTGGGTGAAATGTGAGTTTCAATAGGGGAAAAAATGAGAGTAGAAAACCATTAAACCCAAAGAAAGGTTGGGAAAGTTTACTCCTTTAGGAGTTAAAAAAAAACAAACTGCAATACAACACAACAATGAATAAATCTCTGTTTAATAGATTAAATGATAAATTTGTTCAGTTAATTTTCCTTCTGAATGGGAACCACTTCCCTAATATTCCAGAGAATTTGTCTCCAAATGTTAATATTTTTCAGGGAAAAAAGGCAGAAATGAAGACCAGTAAAAATCTGCTTTCTTAGGTCAGATTGCAGAAAACAGGCACCTTTCATTGGGAAGAAAAAAAAAAAGAAGCAAAAAAGCCAGAGGAGGAAAGAATATACATGA
>JAJPUD010025164.1:0-17890 GCA_023553655.1 Myrmecobius fasciatus | reverse complement strand
AACTTTATGCCAATAAATTTGATAATCTAAATGAAATGGAGGTATATTTACAAAAATATAGATTGCCCAGGTTAACAGAAGAGGAAATAAATTATTTAAATAGCCCCATTTTAGAAAAAAGAAATAGAACAAGCTATTAATCAACTCCCTAAGAAAAAATCTCCAGGGCCAGATGGTTTTACATGTGAATTCTACCAAACATTCAAAGAACAATTAGTTCCGATACTATACAAACTATTTGAAAAAATAGGGACAGAAGGTATAGTACCAAATTCCTTCTATGATACAGATATGTTGTTGATAGCCAAACCAGGTAGGGTGAAAACAGAGAAAGAAAACTATAGACCCATTTCCCTAATGCATATTGATGCAAAAATTTTAAATAAGATTTTAGCAACAAGATTACAGAAAGTTATCTCCAGGATAATACATCTTGACCAAGTAGGATTTATACCAGTAATGCAGGGCTGGTTCAATATCAGGAAAACTATCAGCATAATCAATTATTTTAATAACCAAACTAATAAAAACCATATGATTATCTCCATAGATGCAGAAAAAGCATTTGATAAAATCCAACACCCATTCCTATTAAAAACACTAGAGAGTATAGGAATAAATGGGCTTTTCCTGAAAATCATTAGTAGCATCTACTTAAAACCATCAGCAAGCATCATATGTAATGGAGACAAACTAGAACCATTCCCAATAAGATCAGGAATGAAACCACGCTGCCCACTGTCACCATTACTATTTAATATGGTATTAGAAATGTTAGCTTTAGCAATAAGAGAAGGAAAAGAGATAAAAGGAATTAGAGTAGGCAATGAAGAAACCAAATTATCACTCTTTGCAGATGACATGATGGTATACTTAGAGAACCCTAGAGACTCAACTAAAAAACTAGAAACAATTCACAATTTTAGTAAAGTTGCAGGATTCAAAATAAATCCACATAAATCATCAGCATTCTTATATATTACCAACAAAGTTCAGCAGCAAGAGATACAAAAAGAAATTCCATTCAAAATAGCAGATGATAGGATAAAATATTTGGGAATCTATCTGCCAAGAAAATGTCAGAAACTATACGAACTAAACTACAAAACACTTTCCACACAAATAAAATCAGACCTAGTCAATTGGAAAACCATTAAGTGCTCATGGGTAGGCTGAGCGAATATAACAAAATGACAATACTACCCAAAGTAATTTACTTATTTAGTGCCATACCAATCAAACTCCCAAGAAATTATTTTACAGATCTAGAAAAAAATAGTGGCAAAGTTCATTTGGAAGAACAAAAGGTCAAGAATTTCAAGGGAATTAATGAAAAAAAGACAGATGAAGGTGGCCTTGCTGTACCAGATCTAAAACTACATTATAAAGCAGCGGTCATCAAAACCATTTGGTACGGACTGAGAAATAGAGCAGTCGATCAGTGGCATAGGATAGGATATCAGGACAAGCCAGGTAATAATGTTAGCAATTTAGTGTTTGATAAACCCAAACACCCCAGCTTTTGGGATAAATACTCACTATTTGGCAAAAACTACTGGGAAAATTGGAAACTAGTGTGGAAGATATTAAGGCTGGACCTACACCTAACACTGCACACCAAGATAAGATCTAAATGGGTTCATGATCTAGATATAAAGAGTGATATTATAACCAAATTAGAGGAACATAGGATAGTTTACCTCTCAGACCTGTGGAAATGGAATAAATTTATGTCCAAAGAAGATCTGGAACCCTTAATTGAACACCAGATAGATAATTTTGATTATATTAAGTTAAAAAGTTTCTGTACAAACAAAACTAATGCAGACAAGATTAGGAGGGAAGCATCAAATTGCGAAATCATCTTTACATTTAAGGGTTCTGATAAAGGTCTGATCTCTAACATATATAGAGAATTGTCACATATTTATAAGAATTCAAGCCATTGTCCAATTGATAAATGGTCAAAGGATATGAACAGACAATTTTCAGATGATGAAATTAAAACTATTTATAATCATAGAAAAAGTTGCTCCAAATCACTATTGATCAGAGAAATGCAAATTAAGACAACTCTGAGGTACCACTACACACCTGTCAGATTGGGTAAAATGACAGGAAAAGATAAAGATGAATGCTGGAGGGGATGTGGGAAGACTGGGACACTGATGCATTGTTCGTGGAGCTGTGAACGGATCCAACCATTCTGGAGAGCAATTTGGAGCTATGCTCAAAAAGTTATCAAACTATGCATACCCTTTGACCCAGCAGTGTTTCTATTGGGCTTATATCCCAAAGAAATCATAAAAGAAGGAAAGGGCCCCACATGTGCTAGAATGTTTGTGGCAGCCCTTTTTGTAGTGGCTAGAAACTGGAAACTGAATGGATGCCCATCAATTGGAGATGGCTGAATAAATTATGGTATATGAATGTTATGGAATATTATTATTCTGTAAGAAACGACCAGCAGGACGATTTCAGAGAGGCCTGGAGAGACTTGCATGAACTGATGCTCAGTGAAGTGAGCAGAACCAGGAGATCATTATACAGGGCAACAACAATACTATATGAGGATCAGTTCTAATGGACATGACTCTCTTCAACAATGAAATGCTTTAAACCAGTTCCAATTGTTCTTTGAAGAGAGCCATATACACCCAGAGAGAGGGATGTGAAATGTGGACCACAGCATAACATTTTCTTGTTCTCTATTGAGGTTTGCTTGCATTGTATTTCCTTTATCGGATTTTTCTTCCTTGTAGATACGATTTCTCCTGCATAAAAAATGATGCAATAACTATACATAAATTTGATTTCTTAAGTATTCTAACATAATTATCATGTAGTGGATATCCTGCCATCTAGGGGAGGGATAGGGAATAGGGTGGGAAAATTTGTAACAGAAAGCTTTGTAAGGGTTAACGTTTAGGAATTACCCATACATATGTTTTGCAAATAAAAAGTATTAATAAATTAAAAAAAATAAAACAAAAAAACATTGTTACTGTGAACAATGGTCCCCCAGGTCTTTTAATTTCATTTTGAATCAGTTATACAGATCTTGCTATCTTTTTTCTCTGAATCCCCCTTCATCATTTCTTATAACACAGTATAGCACACCATTACACATTATGCCACAGTTTGTTCAGTCGTTCCTCAACTGTGCATTCTTTTAATTTCCAATTCTTTGTCTCCACTAAAAAGCTGCTATAAATATTTTTGCACATATGTATTCTTTTCTTTTTTTATCTCTTTGGATTGCAGAACCTAGTAGTAGTATTACTATGTCAAAAGGTATATACAGTATTATAGTCCTTTAGACATAGTTTCAATTTGGTCTCCAGAATGGTTGGTTCAATTTATACCTCGACACATTGTTTATTAGTGTACCTATTTTTCCTTTTGCTCTCAAGCATTTGCCATTTCTAGTAGATATAAGGTGGTGTCCCAGAGTTGTTTTAATTTCCATTTCTATAATCAATTATGATTTAGAATATTTTCCCATTTAACTATATATAATTTTGATTTTTTTTCTGAAAACTGCCTGTTCAATTCTTTTGACCATTTATCATTTGGTGACAAACTCTTATTTTTTTTTTATAAATTTGACTCAAACCCCTATATATTTAACAAACAAGAATTTAGCAATTTCTTTAATAGAAAAAACTTGATGTAAAAAATTTTGATATAATTTCATTATTTATGTTCTTTTAAGAAAAATATTGTTTCTCTTAATATCTGTTTTAATTAGTTCTAGTTTTACTTTTGCTTTGTTTGAGATCATAATTGCTACCCTTACATTTTTAACTTTAATTGAAGCATAATAGGATCTGTTCGAATCCTTTATTTTAATTTTTTGTGTATCTTTTTATTTCAGATATCTTTTAAACAATACACCATTGAATTTTTGTTTCTAATATATTTTACTATCCACTTTCATTTTAGGAGTGAGTCATCCAATTCATAATTGTAATAATTAACTGTGCATTTCCCACCATACTATTTTCTTCCATTTATCTTTTGTTCTCATTTTATTTTATCCTCCTCAAAACTTTGTTTTTTTTATTATTTCTTGTTTTTATTTTCCCCTCATTTTATTAATCCCCTTTATATCTCTTCACATGACTTTCTGTATCCTTTACACATTGGGGGAAGATAGATTTCTACATGTAACTATCTAATTTTCCTTCTTTGAAGCAATTCAAATGAGTGAGGTTGAAGCCTATGTAACCTCCTGCTCTTTACCTCCTTTACTATAACAGCTCTTTGTTACTAACCTTTTTTTATGGGATAAAATTTTCTTCATTCTATCTATCCCTTCTCCTTCTCTCAGTGCATCACCATTTTTTCACCCCTTCAGTTATTTTTGGATAACATCCCAATAAAATTAGCTCACACTCATGTCCTTTCTTTATGTAGACTCTTTCTAAATGCCTTAATAATAATAAAAATCTTAGAAGTTATCTGCAAAATCTTCCTATTTAGGAATGTAAATAGTTTAGTTTTATTGAGTTACTTATAAGAGTTCATTCTTCTATTTTTATCTTTTAATATTTTCTTTGAGACTTGTAGTTGAATGTCAAAATTTCCATTCAGCTCTGGTATTTATATCAGAAATTCTTGAAAGACCTCTATTTCATTAAATATCCATTGTTATTTTCTTCTGAAGCTTTGCAATTGGTTTTGCTGGCTATTTTGGGTTGTAATCCTAATTCCTTTGCCTTTCATTTCCAAAGCACTCTTCCACTTTTTAGGTGGAAGCCACTAAATTTTGTATTATCCCAACTGTGCAACTCCATGATATTTGAATGGATTCTTTTTGGCTGCTTGGGAGATCTGTAGTCTTATTTTTTCAAAAATTTACTTGAAAGAACCACTGTAGTGGTGCAAAAGTGGGAGAAAGGTGGAGTTGTTAAATTCAGAACATTTCTTCCATCTATTAAAGTAAAGCCTCCAGGTTTAATAATGGGAATTTTCAATTTTATTCTTATCCATAATAATTTATATTTATGCAGAGCATAACCAAGGCTACTTTAGAAGAAAAATATTCATACTATTCAGCAATTTAATTTTACATGAAATGTTCAAGCCCTTGCAAGGGTGAATCCAAATAAGCTCTGAAAAAAATTCATCAGCCTTCTGTCTGCACATCTTATATCAGAATCCTAACTAGAGGAAAATATAACTGAAACAAATAAAGTTGAAAAGGTAGAGTGTCATGAATTTTGTCCACAGAACAGTCTAATCACATTTTCAGTGGGGTGGATAAAATCACACCCCAGAGGACCATGTGAATACAGGTAGAATTGGATAAAGATGGGGTAATATACAGAATTTCAGAGGATAGTCCCCTTAAGTCCGCAATTTTTCTAGAAGAGAATAGCTAGTCTTTCAGAAAGTTGAATGCTTCATCCACCATGGGGAATGAGAGGGAAAACTGGCTCTGGCTATGTAGGTTAGTAACAGGATCCTCTGAGTATAGCCTGTTCATAAAACCACGAGTTACAGTGATGGTTGTTGCTCAAGGAGAGAGTAGATTTCTCTCAATCTTGAGCAGATATTTTAGAACTGTGAATGTGTCATGAACGGGAATTCCTATGGAATCTCTTTACGACTACTTTTGAATGAACAAAATAAAATACATGAGATTGTACATACGTAGGTAATTATATGCATTCTATATAATTGCATATGTGTACATGTGTGTATGCACACACACAAAAATACATGGTTTTAGGTTGACACTTGTTCTAGAGAAATTGAATCCCTTCTAGGTCACTGCCCTGGCTCAATTTCCCTTTATCCCCATGTTAGATATAGGTCTGCTTCTCACTGAAGTTTATGATAAAAGTAGTACTTTTCTGTCTGACCATTCAGAGGAGTTTTGGTAAATTGTACTGATCTGAATGCTTGGTCTAACACAATTTAACCTATTTCATGTATACATAGGCTTAAAATGAAAAAAAAGGCACTGGAGCAAAGTAACTTATAAAATACAATAAAGACAGAAAAAGAAACTTGTTCACTTAATCTCTCTTCAATCCTTGCTACTTTAACTCAATGTCATGATATCCTTGTCCAAGACAATTGATCTGAACAGATTTCTTTTCTTTTTTTCTTCCTAGTTCCCAGTCCTTCTTCTCTCATTCAATAAGTTGTCTTTGTGCTCAGAAAACCATGCTTCAGTTTGTCATTTGGGAGAGCAAATTGGCTTCTCTAATTTTTGCTGATTGTGGTACAATTCATTTCTGACTTGGTCTGTATTTAGAGAAAACAGAGGCAATTAGGTAAATGAAATAAATAAATGACAAGGAAGATCTCCAGAAGAGAAAATATATAATGTTTTATCATTTATACTGTTACTGCTTGTATTTCAGTGATTTCAGAACTTGTCTTCCTTTTACTTTCACACCCATGTCCTTTCTTTATGTAGATTCTTTCTAAATGCCTTAATAATAATAAAAATCTTAGAAGTTATCTGCAAAATCTTCCTATTTAGGAATGTAAATAGTTTAGTTTTATTGAGTTACTTATAGCATTTCCTTTCTTAGGTAAAATTCCCTTTTTGTTTCTTTTCTTCCTGGTCTACAATAGATTGTTTCTCTATTTCTGTTTCTCCCTCTCCATGTCTCTGCCTTTATCGATCTCTGTTTCTCTCTTTTCTTTCTGTCTCTGTCTCTCTGTTTCTGTCTCTCAGAGACTTAACTGAATATCAAAATTTAGATTTTTATGTAGAGATTTGTTATATAACAATGAACCATGGAATACTTTACTCTGTAGAAGTAAACTTGAGTATCATTGAAAGAACATGAGAGACCCATGGATAGCAAAGGCAGGTCGCAACACATTACAAATGAGGAATTAGAATTACATTAGAAAATGTCATCATAGAACTGTTTGATCATCTCCATTCCCCAAGACCTCTCCCTCTCCTTGCCCAAATGTGTTAGACATCAGGTTGACCTAAGATCAATAAAACTCATATTTTGTTGTTTTATCAAATTTGTGTCATGGAATGCTAGCATTCTTGAAGTACAACTATTACATATAAAATAGCACTTAATAGATGTTCATTGCTAAATAACTGATTACACATAATTTTATTTTTAGACCAAGTAATTCAATTGTTCCTCAAGGTAAAAAAAAAAACAGGATTTGTTAGGGAATGCTAAGATGATTCGCTTCCCCACCCCAAAATAATAGAAGTGAGAGATAATGTTGTCATGAATTTATCTAATAAGTGGAGTAAAGAGGAATGAGGTGATAGAGTTTAGATTGATGATTTATGATGACTTTAAAAAAGTTATAATACAGAAAATCCTCAACTTTTTGGGGATCATATTCCTAGAAAATGACTTAAAATAAAAAACGCTGATGTTGATACAGTGAACCTATGAGAAATAGGGTGTAGATTTTTTTGATCATCAAAATCTATAATCTTTTGAAAATATATTTTTTGCATATAATTTTATATCAATGAATTAATTTGGATAATACACATTTTTCTTAACATGGTAATCATGAAATAACCACAAAATGCAGTACACTAAATAAAACTGGTAACATGCAAAGCATTTTTTGTATAGTAATTCCCTAGAATTCTGTGACCTTTTCTGCTTAAAACATAAAACAAAACATTGATTTCATATATCAATAACTCTTCATAAACATGAAATTTATAGTGCCATAAATATTCTACAGTAACTAAAGTTCTTAAAACTAAAATATTTTTAAGCTGAATCCTACTTTCTACCATGTCAGATGCTGTTGTGAGGACATTGTACTATATACTGTATAGCTATAAACCTCTCTACCTTGACTACTCTCTGAAAACCAAGGGAGAGATTGCCAGAACTTTAGTTACTGCTGTTGGAAAATGTGGAGGACTGTCGGATAGTGTTGGAAATAATAAAGGATGTAATAGTTTAAAATAATAAATATATACTCTTATAGCACCAAGTCAGTCCATACACTTACATGCATCGGCCCTCTCATTTTTTTTTCTCTCTCCTGTACAGTTTCCAATATGCTAATTTGTCAATGTGAAAATGAAAATGAGGTTACTAATATAATCATGCAAAAGCTAACTGCAGAAATGTTGAAGATTGAATGTAGTTATTTTTACTCACTTATGAAGAAATCTTATGTGAAATCTTGTATTTTTCCAAATATATTCTGGGCTTTTTTAGGGCAAGGCCAGGTCACCTACACTGGAAGTGCTCTCAGGGACATTTGGAGCACATCCATATTGCCCAATATAGAAACCTCTGTAATCCTCCATGATGTGGGTAGATGTACCTTCCTTTGACTGGCTGAATAATTGAACTAGCCAGACTTTTTGACTCTTTCTGACTCTCATTCTTTCCCATATTTTTCATCTTCCTGTACAGAGAGGATAAAGATTTCATGAGTTTATTCACATATGGGAACCATGCACTGAACTAGAGAGAGAAAGGACTTCCTTCACTTACTTTTACTTACTTTTTCAGTTCCAAGAAATGGTTCTGTGGTCTCTGTTCTGTGTTGTTTGTCTTTGTTTTCTAGATGCGGAAATGATCTTCCCCACACTAGGAATTTTAGCCAAGGTGATCTCAGAGCCAAGATTGCAGGGTGGACAGTGCAGTCTGACAGAATCACCTTTCCTTGAGAAGCCAGGGACTGGAGGCAGAGTGGAACAAGCCTATGCCCTATTGAAATCCAACAAAGATATGAATCTGTTATTTACCCCTCCATCCCCAGAGACTGAAGTGGTGATTGTAGTA
Organism: Myrmecobius fasciatus; assembly: GCA_023553655.1. Taxonomy (NCBI): domain Eukaryota; kingdom Metazoa; phylum Chordata; class Mammalia; order Dasyuromorphia; family Myrmecobiidae; genus Myrmecobius; species Myrmecobius fasciatus. The sequence goes on along the minus strand of JAJPUD010025164.1, from coordinate 9,128 downwards.
AGGGAAAGAATATCATGCCTTTTATCATCTGGGGATATGTTTGTATATTTGTGATTTAATCTTTCAAAATAATTATTTCTATGAAAAGCTAAAGCAATCTGTCTAAATATTGCAAATATGTAGGGGACCATCCCTATAGTTGGGAAATACCACCATTGGGATTAGATCCATTTTCAGAAAGCCTAGATTTCCCAAATTCACTTAAGGGTATGAGAATCAAAGTAGTTGGTATTTCATAAGGTTTTCTCAGCCATTTCTGATAATACTGTCTAAAACAGAACTCATCATTTCTTCCCAATCTTCCCCTATTTCTAATTTCTGCTATTATTACAGGTCCCACTAATTTCCCATCAATCAGACTCATAACTTATTTACACTCACCACAATCTGTTGCCAAATGATCTCATTACTATCTTCAAAATATTGCTTTTATACATTTTCTTCTTTCCACTCATACATCTACTATATTGGTACAGATGGCGATCACCTCAGGTCTAGGTCTTCTGGTCTCTTTACCTCATTTGTGCTATCCATTCCCATATTTAACTGGCAAAGCAATCTTAAATCACAGGTATAACCATGTTAGTAGCATCCTATAACCTCAGTATTATAGAAAAACTGTCTGTTTGGCTTTTATATCCCTTACAACTCTGGTTGCTCCATAGATATCATAAAAGCTGGCCCATTTCCATCTTTCTGATTTTCCTATACTTTACTATCCTCTCTGTACTCTATAAACCAGTCACATTTTTAAGTCATTGCTCCTTGAACATAATATCATCTCCTGATGTTCACAGAGCAAGGGAAGTGTGTGAAGAAGGATTTAAAATCAGGTTTTCTTGATTCCAAGTCCATTCACATAATGGCATCATTGAATTGTCTCATTTGATCTCCCTGCTCCTTAATCTCATTTTAAAAATAAGGGGATTGGGACATGATGCTGTGATCCAATGAACCTATATTAACAATACAAATCTGACTGCCAATTAATTAGTAAGTATTGCAAGTATTAGAAAGTTGCCTAAAGCAAAGAGCGATCAAATATTTTCTTGTCCAGGGTTATTGCAAGAAATATTTGAGTTTAACTCTTCCTAACTCAACCCAGCATTCTAAATATTACCATATATTGGCTTCCCATGGTACTTTCTCATTTCTCAATACAATGAACAAACGCTAACAAAACATTTGGTAATAATTATTAAATTTATAGGGGAAAGACAGAGAGAATGTCTGTATATTTGTAGGTAATATTACTAACTTACTAGATGGAAAAATTGAATAATTAATTTAAAATAAAGTAATTTAATAATATCATGCACAGAGGTTCTCAAAGGATTTTACTCAGTGCAATCCTATGAATTAATGTTTTGATATTTAATAGCAGTAAGAACTGATTTAGATTAGAAATAGATGTCAAACTTTTAGAGCAAATCAGTGATTGAAATTGTGTGATGAATAGTCTCTATACTTCTAAACCAGGTAAAATAAGAGGAATACAACTTTAATAAAGAAATGAATGAATTAATCAATCAATTAACAAATAACTTGGTCTTATACTGCAAAGGTCTTTCTCTGATGTTTTCCTATTTAAAGATACCAAACTAATTTGAAATAATTTTATCCATTTATTTTAAGGGGGGAAATAGCTAGTATTGGCTTTTAATTGGATTTTTACACATCATCTACTTTTTGGAGTAAAGCCTATAAGAATAAATCCATTCAGAACCCAAGGGAAATCAACTTTGTACATCAATCCACTGGTGTGAACTTCTTCACTTTTAAGTGAAAAATGAAGTGTTTGGAATGAGGAATAAGAGCCCACACTTCTTTGCTGCTTGGATGGCAAAATACCATTTTGAATTTTTTTAAATATATGTACCATATGCAGTGTTGTATTCTTTGATTTGCATATGCTATTAGTTAGCAGTTCAATCACAATACCCTTAAATTGTTACACAGAAAGGACAATAGTTATTGTTAGAGTTGAATCTCAGATTTTAGTTGAATGAGGTAGACTTGAGATGTCTAGGGTTAGAGCCTAGGCAGGCACATAGCATTCAAAAAGGTTGGCCTAATACAATATTGAAATCACAGTGTGGTTAAAAATATGCATTCAAAGACTTGAGACTTTGATGGTTCTCATAGAAGATTATTCTCTATTTCTCTATTATTCTCTAATTCTGAATTGGGCTTTTTATTCATACATTTAAGGACAAGTTCAGACAAATCATCCAAAAAGAGAGTAGCCATTGTAAATCAGAATGTCAGTGAAACATCAGCTGATAAGAATTACAGAAAATTTACATACATATTGCAGATAGTGTTCTTTATTCATATAGATAGAATCAAGAAATGTTTAAATAATATTACAATTTTATGATAGGAATACAAAGATTTGTATTTTTCCTGGAAACTGGTCTTTCAGATCCCAAATTGCCCAAGATAATGTATCTGATTTTTTCCAAGACCTTTCCCTTTCCTGATTGTTCAAAAAATCATCTCCCACAACAACATAGAAAAGGAATATCCTTTGTAATATACTATCTTGATTCTGCTTGATTGTCTCCAATATTAGTGAATCAGTCATCTGTTGAAGTATATCATTCCACTCTTGTTCAGTCATTGTCAACTATGTATTATTCTTCATTACCCTTTTGGGGATAATAATGCAAAGGTGGTCTGCCATTTACTCCTTAAACTCTTTTTAAATATGAAGAAACTGAAACGAGCAGAATTAAGTGACTTGCCCAGAGTGACATTACTAGCAAGTATCTGAGGTCAGATTTGAACTCAGGAAGGTGCCTTATCTTTAAGCCTGGCAGTCTATTCATTCTTCCATCTAGCTACCCTCGATCTACTCTTAGATAGTGCCAATTTTTAGGAAGTTTGTGTTGATGTCAAACCTGTAGTTTTTCCCCAACTTTTCATTGTTCCTGATTCTACTTTCTGGGTAAAAATAATACACATTCATCCTTCCTGTACACAATACCCTTCAAATATTTGAACATAGTTATCATACTATCTTGGTGACCTTGTAAAATACATTTAAGGGTGATGATGAAAAATCTTCTCAGATTTTACTTCTCTATAGGCTAAGCATATCAAAGTCCTTCAAATCACCCTCATATGATAAGAAATCTAGGCCTTTCCTCCTTGCTGTCCTCCTCTGGAATCTTTGCAGCTTATTAATATCTTTCTTCAATTGTGTTGCCCAAACTAAGACAATATTGCAGGTAAGATTTTGGGAAAACAGTATGGAATAACTATAATTTCCCTGCTCCTGTGACTTGGTTGCCAACTCATACTTTGCTCCATTTTGAGCATACAGTCTTACCAAATCTTAAGAACTAATTTATGTTCATGCTTTCCCCATCTTATGATTATAAATATATTGATAATAATAATAAAATAGATAAATAGATATAAAAATAAAAACAACTTTTATAATTATAAAGTTTTTTTTAACCTATGTGCAAATCCCAAGTGAATTTTGTCTTACTCAATTCAGACCATTGATCTAATCTTTTTGTCAAGCATTATGTTACTTATTGCTCTAGGTTTCATGTCATCTACAAATTTGATTATCATTCCATCTATATCTCTATGCAACACACTGATAAAAATATTAAAAAGCACAAGGCCAACAATAGATCTAAGGTGTCATCACTCCTGTCCTGTTAACATTGAACCATTTGACAAGCCAATTCTGAATCTTTCTAGTTGCATTATTATATAATCCTCAGTTTTTCATGTACAACATGAGAACAGTATGATCAAAAGCATCATAAAATATCAAAAAAGTAAAAATAGTAAGATAAAAAGCTTTGCCAAAATTAAAATAAACTATATTTGTGACATTTCTCATTTACTAATTTAGTAGTACTGTAAAAAAAAAAAACCCATGGAAATCAAATGAGTCTGATATAACTTGTTTTGATGGAATTATACTGATTCATTGTAATTGTTATTGTTCAATCATGTTCAACTCTTTAGGATCCCATCTGCAATTTTCTTGGCAAAAATTGTGGAATGGTTTCCATTTTCTTCTCTAACAAATTTTACAGATGAGAAAAGTAAAACTAATAGCATTAAGTGAGTTGACCAAATATAACAAGTAACTCTATCTGAGGCTGGACTTAAACTAATGGAGATGAGTCTTCCTGTTTCCAGGTCCAGCACTCTATGCACTCTGCCATCTAACTGTCCATTGTAATTATTGCTTCCCCATTTAGATGTTTACCAATCATCTCCTTAAAGAGTCATTCTAAAAATTTTTTCAGGAGTCAGTCAAGCTCATTGGTCTATAGTTGGCATATAAGACTCTCTTTTTATCATTAAAAAGTAGGGCAAATAGCAGATTCTTGTCAAGTGTTTGTTAAATTGAATAGAATCTTTCGATGTTGTTAATGTTTTTTAAACACTTTTTCTTAACAAAGCACTAGCCACTGTGTATTTAACTTGATTTCAGAAAAAGTCCCATGAAATATGTAGTATAATATTATTTATATTTTACATATAATAAATGAGAATTAGGGAAGTTAAAGTGAGAGTTGGCTTATGGCATTATGGATAAAATAATGAATTGAAGAAGGTCTGTATACTTCCTGGGGTATTTACTGGTTGTATAAGTTATTAGCAAGTCACTTTACCTAACTCAGTTAATGATTTCTTATCTATAAAATGAGGATGATAATAATGACTGTAAACCAAGGTTATTATGAGAATCAAATGAGATAATATAAAGCACATTATAAACATAGAGAATATTAGAGATCTTAAATCTTAAATTTAAAACTTTTGGGATATCATAATTATCTTATATTAATTTGTATATTATCTTTATTGTGTATCCTATTCATTTTATATTATGAGGACAATTTGTATGCTACCTTCATAATATCTTTGGATCTCATCATCATCATCATCTGCCTTTCACAAGGTCACTAAGCTTGTAAGTGTTATAACTTGATTCCTAGGGCTCTTTTTGTTTTAATCTGCTTTGCATTTTTTGTATATTAAGAAAAACATCATATAAAAACATACAGAATTTCCAATTATTTCTCAGAATTCTATTGAGGGAAAACCTTGGAACTACTATATTAGTGCTTCAACTTTCAGGCTTATATTTACCTGTTAAAATCATTTTCAGAAAGTTATTTGAGAGTGGCCTCCTCGGAGCTCAGATAACTCATCATTTGCAATGTGGAAGCTTTTTTCAAAAACAAAATAAAACAAAAAGAAACCCTCATTTAATAAGGCCATAACTTAGTTTGGAAAACTTATGTAATAAGCTATATTAAAGTTAGTAAAATTGAGGCTGCAAAATTCTTTTTTTTATCTTAAAGATAATTGCTGAATCTATTCTGTTTCTGACCTTGGTAATGCTAAGATGTGTTAAAATATACTTTATTCTACCTTTTTGTTCTTAGATCCAGATTCTTTTCCATTTTTTTCCATTTCTTTTAAACATTTGATCAAACAAAGTTCAGTCTAGAGAAGGCCAGAATGGAAGAACCAGTGCCAATGGGCTAAGTAGAAAGAAAATTCATTGTAGAAAAGAAAACTATGAAATCTGTGATCTAAAAAGTCTTTTTTCATTTGTTCCTATTATGTCTCTTAGGACAGCTATGTTAATAGTTTTATTTTTTAGGAAGCATACCTCTTAATTTTCATTTTCAGAACTTGTAAGATGTAGAAAACAAAATAAATTATCTGACTTTGTTTACCTGTGGGAATTCAATAAATTAATGATGTTTGTTTAAAAAATATCCTCAGTTCTTTCCCTTTCTGTTGAAAGTCATGTGATTTCATTAATGTGGGAAAGGGAGTAAGAAGCTTCCTAGAGAAATTGTCAACTTGTTTCTATCTTTTCTTAATCTTTTGATCAGACCTGTAATTTGGTGTAAGGAGGATCAGGCTAGGAACTTCTACAAATAATGAAGTTTTCTCTAAAAGTTACTGTCTTAGACAATGGGGCATTGGCAGTTTCGGCGACACTGCAACATCTCACAGTCCATAATCATCAGAAATTGGTTTTGAAGTCTGATTTTCAGATGTCAAGACCAGGTATCTATAATAATATTAATATAATATTTTTTCTTTGCATAAATAAATGATTGTTATATTGACTATATTGAGATTAAATTTGTCATAGTTAACAGGCATAGTCAAAGTAGGACAAGATTCATCTCTTGGTTCTGGACTTTTTTTTTTTGCTATCTTTCATGTTTGCAATGTTCTCTCTTCTCATCTATGTCTTCTAATTTTTCTGACTTTCTCATTTTAATTCTGCCATCTTTCCTTCATTAATTATTTTCCATGTATCCTGTAAAAACCTTGTTTGTCCATATGTATTTGCTTGTTATCTTCCCATTTATTGTGAACTCCTTGAGGTCAAGTAATGACTTTTGTCTTTTTTTTTTGTTGTTTGTTTGTTTTGTTTTTTGTTGCATCCTCAGCTCTTAGAAGAATACCTGGAATATAATAGGCACTTAACAAATGCCTACCAACATTCATATAATTGTTTCACTTTTTTACTTCATTGAAATTGATGAAAATAAAATCCATTTTCATTCTGAAGATTTATGTAAACTGCTTCAAATCCAAAATTTCAAATGCATGGTTGTCTCTATGTACATATGCATGTCTCAATTTTGCCCCTATTCTATAGAACTTAATTCTGTTCTAGTTACAATTATCACTTTGAGAAATTTCCATCCCTTCCTAGCTTTGCTTGTCAGAAGAATTTTTCTCTACAATTTTCAGTTTTGAATGCACTATTCTGTTATTAGATAACTTTAATTCATAACACTAAATTGAAATCAAAAGAGTTAATCAACAGATTTGTGTTTCAAGACTAGAAATCAAAATTAAGACTTACTACTGCTTAAATTTGTTTCATGTATGCACATTTGCATGGTGAGAAAAAAGAAGGCAAAGCAGTCTTCACTATCTACCCTTTCTCACTTATTTCCAAAACCCTAAAGCAAAATGTTTGATTAGCCATGTTCATTGAATTCTCATTCAAGATAGGGGAAGTCCAAGAATACACACTTGCATAGGATCTCCATAAGAAATATGAGATAAGAAAAAAAAAAAAAAAAGGAAAACTGGTCCAGGGTTAACCCTGAAGGAAATTGCTCTTGACATTTATTTAGTTAAATAATGACCTTCATTGCTTCCTTTCACATACAATCTCTGAGGTACAGAGGGTAAAAGAACCATTTTTTTCCTGTTTCTTAAATTGATTGAAAAGATTTATGTTTAGGAATTTCTTATATTCTCTATAGTGTAAAATACATGGTAAAAAGTTACATTCATAATTGACACCGAGGTAGCAGAAAGTGGAAGACTGAAGTTCTTCTTGTTCAAGAAACGATGTGACTTGGCAAGTTATACTCAGTATCTCATTTTTGTAAAATGAGAACATTAAGTAAATTTACTTCTCAGAATTATTGTAAGTATCAAATCAGATGATGTTTGTGAAATGTTTTCCAAACTTTAAAGAGTTATATAAAATCTATCTATTGTTTATTATAGAAAGAGGTCATTAAACAGATCTACGGCCCAGTCCCTCTATAATTGAATAGTCATTAAAATTAAACATTTCCCTCTCAAATTGAAATAATTCTTACTACTTTTTACATGTTTGGTGTTTTAAATGGAAGTTAATTTTTTTACTGATAGGATTAAATTGATTCTATATCAGTTTTTATTGATTCTATTTATAGTTAATCATTTTTATCTTATTAATTGTGTGAGTTATGAATGTAGTGCAGAAAGTCACCTGGCCTATAAATAGTTAAGTTCAGAAATCTATCTATTCAATTAATCAATGTTCTATTCTTGCCTCAAGGAATTGTTCTGTCTTTGGGACATATGAGTAGACATCAGGTAGTGAGGTCTAGTATCTTTAAACTACCATGTTATTCTTTAAGGATGAAATCTGACTCACTATATTTTAACTGTGAAGAATAAAATAAGTAACAGTTATTAGTCACAGGAGGGAAAGAAGAGATTTTTGAAAAACCCTTGATTCTTGAACTTTCAACTGATCTTATTGTTTCCTTTGCCTCAGCCATATAACTAATCAAGTTTTCTTCAGTACCTGATGGCACCTACCCTGTTTTATTTTATGGATATAAAATTTAGTTGTCAGTCTCTTCCACAAGCGTAAGAGTAGAACTCAGTTCAATGAAGGCCATGTCAGACAAGGCCTGGGTCCCACAAAACAGTAGCAGGCCTTTGGAGCCACTGAGTCAGCAGCTGTAGTGGCTGTTTCCAGAACACTCAGCCCACAGATGGTAAAATGGGTGAACAATTGGTCAGAACCTTACTTGGCTCTAAGGCTAGATTCTGTTGCTTTGCCAATACTTGAATCTGGGTCACAGTCTTGAAAAGCAGTCCTAGGGCAAGAAGGAGTTCTAGAACACCAGAACTTGTGGGCAAAGCGAAGCAGAAATCCTAATTCAAAGCCCAAGGACAGAAAAGAATGCTTATGATCTCACAAGCCAAGAGAGCATGATCTTTTTAGATCCTACTACCTTGGAAGAACTGAAAACTTTGAGGTCCCTGGATGTATCTCTGAAATCAGCTTCATAGAACTCCTTCAGGTTGGGACAATGAACTCTTCACTGTGGAAGCACAGTCCTACTTTAATGAAAAGTTTAAAGTGAAATAATGGACTAGGAAAATAAGCAAACAACAGAAAAAAATTCTGACTATAGAAAGTTGATTATTATTGAGAAGGAAGAATAAAGTACACTCAGAAAAATATAATGAAGTCAAAGCCTCCAAGAAAAAACATGAATTGGTCTTAGGACATGGAAGATTTCAAGAGGAATTTTAAAAATTCAAGTGAGAGAAATTTATGAAAAATTGGGGGAAAAATGAGAGTGATACAAAAAAATCATGAAGAGTTAACAACTTTATATAAGAAGACACAAAAAATAATGAAGAAAATAATAACTTACAAGATGGACTAGACCAAATGTTAAATGATATAAAAAAGCCAATGAGGAAAAAATATCTTTAAAAGCATAATTAGCCAAGTAGAAAGAGAGACACAAAAATTCATAAAGAAAAGAATTACATAAAAAAGTAGATTTGGTCATAAAGGAAGGAAAGGG
>JAJPUD010025163.1:0-17890 GCA_023553655.1 Myrmecobius fasciatus | reverse complement strand
TTTTATTATGTTTGCTCTGCCTACCCATGAGCACTTAATATTTTTTCCAATTGATTAGGTCTGATTTTATTTGTGTGGAAAGTGTTTTGTAGTTTAGTTCATATAGTTCCTGACTTTTCCTTGGCAGATAGATTCCCAAATATTTTATCCTGTCATCTGCTATTTGGAATCGAATATCTTTTTGTATCTCTTGCTGCTGAAATTTGTTGGTAATATATAAATTTATTCTATCTCCACAGGTCTGAGAGATAAAGATTACAGATATTCTTAAAGGTGAAACTGTTATCGCCTCTCTCCTCACTCTGTCATCAGCATATCTGCACAAGCTGCCACTTTGAAGTTTTATTTTTTTATTCAGGCATTGCTATAGTCAAAATTGGTAATAGCCATCCTACTGGTGGCAAGTCTTTATGTACTCAACAAGGCTGATCCTCTGAAAATAAACTCAACTTGTTTAGATTTTTATCCTGATAGAAGAAAAAAGAATTTGCTCTTCATTAGCATAACTTTAAGAATCCAGAGCCACATCTGCACTACAAGGAAATACTGGAGTGAGACCTTAGGAATAATAATTTTGGAATGGAAAAAATAAAGAGAATTATTAAAATATTCAATATACTATCAAAACTGTGAATTCAAAAAATGGATGAGTGACTAAAGTTTTCAAGTGTAAATATTTACAAAATGAGATGTAATCTCAAAAAATAAAAATAAATTATCATTATTACTACAGGCAAGTTCAAATCAAGCACTAAGAAGTTTTCATTTCTATCTATATTTTATCCCTTTAAGCACTATTATATCATTTTCTGAGGCAAGGTAATTATTATGGTCTCCTTATCATGCAAATAGAAAACTTAAGTCATGTGTATGACATCCCAATGGACAGATTCTGTTGGTCAAATTTAATAAATGGAAGTTATTTAATTAGCTGAAATTATCAAGCGATTTTTCCCCACTTAGCTTATCATCAATAGTGCCTTGTCAAATACCAATCTTTTATTACAAACTATCATCGTAATTTCTAATTGTGAGCTACTGAATGATGCTAGAAAAAAAATCAGGAAAATATTGAGTGGCTCCACTGGTATGCTACATAATCTCAACTGGTATATAGTAAGTCATTCCTTTCACACTTCTCTAATTCAATAATCTACTCACCAAAGAGATCCTTCCAAATCTTCCCTCACTCCTTAACTATATCAAGGTATTCTATTAATTATTCTATTCAAAATATCTCTTACCCTCTCCAGTGATAGCCTTACCTTTATTGAGGCTATTAACCAAGAGTTTCTCCTTCTATCCATATTTCCTCACCTCACATAACTCTTATGCTTTCCCCCACTCTTTCTACCTTTACTACTTTCTCACATGGTAGGATCTTTCTACCAGCCAAGGCAAACCCCTAAAAATGCATCCCTGATCTTACTCTATCCTATCTTCTGCAGAAGTTTTCTACTCTCTCATTCCCACTCATCTTTATTCTCTCCATATCTGCTGTTTCTCATACACTATAAACATTTCTATGTCTCTACTCTCCAATCATCACCCACCTGAATCTTGGTTAATTATGGTCCTCTATCTCTCATTCTTTTTTTGTGATTCAACTTCCTGAGAAGCTGTTTCCATTGGTAGTTTCATTCACCTCTTCTTACTTACTTCTAGACCCTCTTCTTTCTGGCTTCCTTCCTCAACATTGAGCTGAAACAAATAACTCCAATTACCAATATCTCTTAATTAACCAAGTATAATAGCCTTTACTCATCCCTTATCTTTCTTGACCTCTCTGTTGTATACACATGTCAAAAATAGATGGTAATGTTTCTTCATTAATGTGATTTCCACTGATAAAATTATATCAATCTCTCATGGGCCTGAAAAATATTAATTAATTGATATTTCAAGTGAAAATAATTTTGATGATGAAGGATTGGCCTTAATTTCTAGATAATTTCCTAGTTCATTTGGAATCCTGGAATCCTAGAATGCTATCATTTTATAGAAAGGTCATCTAATCAATGAATGACAAAAAAATCTTTTAAGGACCCCAGTTATCAAGAACCTGAGAGTTTTTCCTTCTAGTATAAAAATATTTTTAAGAAACCTTTCCATCATGCTGAAAATATTAAAACTATATACTTTTAATGAAAAATGGCTTATGGTATTTATATTTTAAAACATTTTAATTTACATCTTTGAAGCAAAATATAAAAATGAATTTGTAATATGACTATTTTTATATTTCCAACAAAACTGTTAAACATTTTTGAATGGCAAATCCAATTCATGAAATATAAAAAGAAAATATTGTTCCAAACCTTTAAATGTTGGGCAAAGCTCATCAGTTCTATGGAGTATGTAATGTCAACTATTTGAAAAAAAAGTGGATTTTCACTGAGTCTAAGTCATATGAAGTATTTCTGACCATATAAAGATAGAGATTGAGTACAGAGACATAATTAATAAAGGAGCCTTAGAAAATGCCACTTGAAAATTGGCCCATGGCCAGAAAGAAATGAGTTGGCAAGAAGCTGGAACAGTAACTAGAAAAGATTATGTCCAGAAGGCTGAATTTGTATACGTAAGATTCTATGGTTGTGGGCTCTTAGTAGGTACAGGCTCCCAGCCTTGTTACATATGTTTCTGCTAAGTCTCTACTCCTGCATATTGATAACTATGGGATTCAAGAAATGATATCAAATTTAATTTAAATAGCTGTGTGTGTGTTTAAAGAAAGGTAATTTCAAAATAAAATAACATTTCACTAAATAAAATAAATATTTTGAAAAATAATTCAAAGACTACAAAGATTTTGGGCAAATCCTAGAACTCAGGACAAAATGCATAAGATCTAAATGGAGAGAATATGATTGGATTCTATTTAAATTCTGATCACTTTATAATTTCAGAGGTGTGACTGGTTTCCCACCTAATATCAGTTCCACAATGCATACACATAGGCAATAACAAAGAAATAAATTTATACAAATACTAGCAAAACAGAATTTAGAGCTGATATATGTGGGAGGTAATACAAAGTAGAGGAACTTTCCCGATGATAGTGGGATAACAACCAACCAAGAGAGAAAGAAAGAGAGAGAAAGACAGAGAGAGAGAGAGAGAGACAGACAGACAGACAGAGACAGAGACAGAGACAGAGACAGAGAGATTCTTCTTTCCCAAGGGAAAACTCTTGAAATCTTTAGAGTAGTAGGCTGGTAAGGGAGAAATGATGGAGACTGCCTTCCTATCTCATGTCTTCCCAGAATCTTTTTCTTCAGCAAGCTGAAATGGAATTGGCCTTTTCCATCTTCACTTTCTAAACTGGCACATTCCAAGTGTCTCAATCTCACAAACATGATGCATCCCTTCTGGTCTTGATCTCTTCAGGTTACTGTTCTGTTTGTTCCTGACTCATCTCTGTCTGAGCAGGGGACAATTTCCTGGGGACATTTTTTAGGCCTACTTTATTTTACTTTTTTATACCTACTTTTCTCTGGTCATAAATAAATAATATGACATTTGAAAATTTAGTTCTGCCCAGAAAGTTACATTCATATTCACCATGTGACTGATGAGTTTTGGTTCTATATTTAATAGACAATATTTTATTTTATTTTATTTATTTTTTGAATTGGATTTGTCTTTCAAATTTTTGAAGAAAGGAGAAAAAGAAGGAAGGATGAAAAATTAGTAGATTTAATATACTGACTAAACAAGCATTCCTGCCAATTGACTATGATCTGCACTACCACATCCTCATTTACTTTCTTCTTTCCACTTTACAAAACACTATTTTCTAAAGCAAAACTACCCTCTTCACTTTTTTTGCTGGGACACATCAACCATTATAATATTTATCCCAGGATGTGGGATGAGCTAGGATAAATCTTTTGAAATATCAGTTCATGATCTAGATATAAAGAGTGATATTGTAAGCAAATTAGAGGAACGTAGTATAGTTTACCTCTCAGACCTGTGGAGATGGAATAAATGTATGTCCAAAGAAGATCTGGAACTCTTAGTTGAACACCAGATAGATAATTTTGACTATATTAAGTTAAAAAGTTTTTGTACAAACAAAACCAATGCAGTCAAGATTAGGAGGGAAGCAATAAATTGTGAAATCATTTTTACATTTAATGGTTCTGATAAAGGCCTCATTTCTAAAATATATGGAGAATTGTCTCATATATAGAAGAATTCAAGCCACCCTTCAATAGATAAGTGGTCAAGGGATATGAACAGACAATTTTCAGATGATGAAATTAAAACCATCTCTAGTCATATGAAAAGTTGCTTCAAATCACTATTGATCAGAGAAATGCAAATTAAGACAACTATGAGGCACCACTACACACCTGTCAGATTAGCTAAAATGACAGGAAAAGATAACAATGAATGTTGGAGGGGATGTGGGAAAACTGGGACACTAATACATTGTTGGTGAAACTGTGAACGGATCCAGCCATTCTGGAGAGTAATTTGGAGCTATACTCAAAAAGCTATCAAACTGTGCATACCCTTTGACCCAGCAGTGTTTCTACCTGGCCTATATCCCAAAGAGATCTTAGAGGAGGGAAAGGGACCCACATGTGCAAGAATGTTTGCGGCAGCCCTTTTTGTAGTGGCTAGAAACTGGAAACTGAATGGATCCCCATTAATTGGAGAGTGGCTGAATAAATTATGGCATATGAAGGTTATGGAATATTATTGCTCTGTAAGAAACGACCAGCAGGACGATTTCAGAGAGGCCTGGAGAGACTTGCATGAACTGATGCTGAGTGAAATGTGCAGAACCAGGAGATCATCATACACAGCAACAACAAAATTACATGATTATCAATTCTGATGGACATGGCTCTCTGCAACAAAGAATGGTCTCAAACCAGTTCCAATTGTTCACTGAAGAAGACCATATACACCCAGAGATAGGGATATGAAAAATGGACCACAACATAACATTTTCATGCTCTCTATTGAGGTTTGCTTGCATTGTGCTTCCTTTCTCTGATTTTCTTTTTTTTTTCTTGTAGATAGGATTTTTCTTGCACAACTTGTCAAGTATTTCAACATTATTAACATGTAGTGGACTTCCTGCCATCTAGGGTAGGGGAGGAGACTGGGGGTAAAATTTGTAATGGAAAGCTTTGTAAAGATCAGTGCTGGGGAACTACCCATATATATGTTATACAAATAAAAAGCTTTAATAAAAAAATATCACTTCATAGGAATATGCTACTGTATGCTTGAGGTTACTCAAAACGTTACTCTAAAACTACAACTTCACTGTTTGCTTTTTACTTTGCACTTTACAAAACACTATTTTCTAAAGCAAAACTAGCCTCTTACTTCTTTGCTGGGACACATCAATCATTATATTATTTCTCCCAGGATGTGGGATGAACTACAATATATCTTTTGAAATATCACTTCATAGGAGGAATGCTACTGTATACTTAAGGGTACTTAAAATGATACTCGCATTTCCTATTTGGAAATTTTGACCTTCTTAATTATCCTTACATTTTCTTCTTTAAAACTTACTTTTTTAAATTTACTTAAGAATAAACTTTATTTTTTTCTTTCTTTTAATTCAGCTCTGCACTGCTTGTTACAACAGGCAGTATTCCTGCTGAGCAGCTCTCAATGTTGGCAAATGCCAGTTTAAGTTAATGTTAAAGAAAAACAATTTTAAAAGGGGAAAAATAGCTTCTGTTTTGGTTTCCCTTAGCAGGGAGCCAATTTTAATCACTAGGCTTTTTATATTTCAGCCAGCAGACAAGAGTGTTGAGAAAATTGATTTGGCCCCCACCTCTACAGAAAAAGAAACAAACTGTTCAAAGAACAACTTTTTGCAGATGTGGCATCATTTCATGAGGAAAACCCCCTTTGCCAGTCTCTCATCTTTCCATTTCTGACAACTGCTGGCATTATTTTTTAAATTTCCCTTCAACAAGTTGTCAAAACTTAAGCAATACACAAAGGTGTTTATGTGCTGACTGTAAGACAGAGAAAAGATAATCAGAGTGGTTTACATCCACAAATTGTCCTAGCTGACAGAAAGCTTTGGCCCTAATCAATTGTGTGGCAAACCATGGCAACCATTAAGCTAATGAGTGGTGAATTTCACAGAACAGTTTTATTGCTTCATATCCCATATGTTTCTGTGCTACAAACATATCCTAGGTACACAAGAAATGTAGATGGTTGATTGTAGTCTCCTTGAGGACAGAAGCAAAAATTTTATTTATTTATTTATGTATCCTTTTCAACATCTGCATCAGTTAGTACTTGGGAAATGTTTTGTGAATTGCAATGGCACATGTAGAAGAAATAGAGCAATTTCATTTTAAATATTGGCCACATACAGAGCTGATATGTATAATTCACTGTACCTTCTCAGCACCAAGAAACTCCATTTAGTTTTCAGAGCATCAGTTATGGCAATTTTCTATTTTTTATGTTTCTTCACGAGAATATTAGAGTAAAGAACAATGGTTAAAATGTGTGTATTCTAGAATGTTTATGTGTACAATATACTTCATTTCCATTTACAAAAGCTATTTAAATGATATAGATAGATAGATAGGGAGGAAAAAAGGAAAGAAGATATTTTCTTTACATAGTCAGAATGCCAATTAATTTTACAGAGATTTTTGTGAATGGGAATGATGTATACACAGAAATTAAATTCAGTTTATCAGTGAAATAGATACAAAATAGAGCCACACAAATGTATAATAATATAGGCACAAAACCCAGTAATTTCAGGAGAAAAAATAAGCTCTTTCTTCTTTCTGCAGAACATCAAACTGAGTATCAAACCTGGGAGTGATTTTCATTTCCTTTCTTACTACCTCATACCTATTTTGTGTACAGAGCTCACTTTGAAGTTAATGAAAGTCTTATGTTTTGGAAAACTATATCGGGATATAGAGGAGAATGGGGACTATGATGATAATTTAAAGACACAGGTCTAAATCTGTTGGCATCATTGTGCCTGTAATTTAAATGGAAAATAAACAAAACAAGAGAGGTATATTTTCTCTTAGTGCTGCTCAGAAGGGAATCAGTTCTCAAAACAGAAGAGCAAAAATAGAAGAGGGGATTTGAGACACTGTTGAAAAATGACTGTAGAAATAAATGCAAAGAAAAGTCATTATATATTACAATAATAATAGAAAGAATAATGTAGAAGGCATGTTTTAAAGTAGTTTTTAATTGTTTAAAAATTAGAAGCATTAACACTTCATATTTGACTAAATGAACACAACTACAGTTATAAAGAAAAAAAGACAAAACTAAATGAAAAGTGCTCCCAGTTTGGGGAAATAAATTAAACAGAACAAAAAGATCAATAACCATTTATTTTTCTGAAGTTTGTGTTAGCTATTATTAAATATGCACATTATTTCTGTTTGTAAAATGGATATATGCCAATATAACCTTTTATTTGATAAACCGTTTTTACATATGAAAACAAGACAACTACAACAACAAAAAAGAAGCATAACACTAATAATGGTAATCCTCTTATTTTTATTATTCTCTTCTTATCATCCTCTGGTAAGTTACTCCTTAGTCCTAAAATTCTTTACTCTTTTCTTCTTGTGACCCCATATAAAAGTAACATTCCCCAAATCTACTCAACAAATTTATGTAGAACTTATACATACTATCCTCTCATTAGGTAGTAATATAGTGTTTAAACCCTCAGTACCAAGTAAAATAGATTATATTATATGACTACTCAAAAACAATGTAGAAGTGAGCCTTGCCAATTCCCAGTTCCTTGCATTATCCCCTGGACTAAAAATTAACCAATTTCTGTTTTACTAGCCTACCCATAACAGGTTGGTTATATGTAGTCCTGGGGAAAGAATGTGCTTAGAGTTTACAGTTTCACAAATAGGACATATCTCTGTCTTTCTGTATTAATTATCATCTCTTCCTTATAATAAAAATAATTATAATACATCAACAAGATACATCTATTTAACAAAATTCCATATTAAACATTATTTTGCAAATGTTTTCCTTCTTTTCTCACCATATTGTTCAAGATAGAAATTTAATAATAATAATCATTTTTTGCATAAAGGTTACAGATTTGAATAATGTTCTATACTTAATATTTCATTTATCCCTTCCAACATCTCTTTAAGATAGGTGAAATCATGAAATCCCAATATACAGATAAGGAAATTGAGGTAAATGACTTAAATTGATGAAGAAAATATTTGAAACTAGGCCTTCCTAAACTCTAAGTGCAACATATTATCTTCAACATTAATCCTGTCCCTGAAAAGGCATTTATTAAGCACTTAGGAAAATGCTGCAAATATTGACAGAAATGAAACAAGTGAACCCCTGTACTCAAGAACCTTACATTCTACTGTGGAAATAGCATATATAACATTTGTTAAACATTTACATACATATTACATGTTATATGTTCACATATAACATGACACGCAACATGCTAAATACATAAAGTGTCAAAAAGGACAGAATTAGCAACTGGAAAAACTGAATTAGGATTCTAGTAGCAAGTGATATCTGAGCTAAAATTCAAAGGAAACTAGAGGAAGAAAGAAAACAAACAAATGAACATTTCTTAATTATCTGCTATAAACCAGGCACTTTACAAATTTTATCTCACTTGATATTCTAGAAAGTATACCAAGTTTGGATTTAGGAGATATCTAAGTTTGAATATCTTGAATATTTTATGACTATGAGCATATTATTACTTTTTCTCTCTCTATGCTATAGATATCTAGAGCCCCAAGGAGGAGTAACTCCCTTTATACTTTATAACTTTATAAGGTTGTTAAAAATAGCAAATGAGATAAACCAATTTATGTTAGATTAGGAAGAAGCATTAAAATTCAGTTACCTTACAATTATGTCAACAGAGATATAAGCTGAGAACTATACAATGTAATGATTTGGAAAAGTGAAAAAGAAGCCACAATAGATCATTTTTCTAGACAGGTTCACAAATTTGGCCTTATTCACAAATAAGTCTTCAGAAGACAAATAAGAGAGGTAGAAGAAAAATGAGAAAGGAAATGAAAGGTATGCATGAAAAAGAAATATTTTGGAAAATGAAGGGGAAAAAAACTGACAAAAACAACTCTTTAAACAGTAAAATAAACCAAATGGAAAAAAAAAAAGATGTTCAAAACAAAACTGAAGAAAATCATACATTAAAAAAAGAACATGACAAATGAAAGCTAATGGCTTTATGAGAGAGCAAGAATCTGTCAAACAAACTAAAAATAATGAAAAAATGTAAGAAAATTTGAAATACTTTGTTGGCAAAACAACCAAACTGTAAAACAGATCCAGAAAAGACAATTAAATTATTGGCCTACATGACAGCCATGACCAGAGAAAGAGCCTTGATAGTATTCTTCAAGAGATCATTTAGGAAAAGAGCCCTGATATTCTAGAAACAGAAGGGGAAATATTTATTAAAATAATCCATCAATCAGCCTTGGAAAGATATCCCACAAAGAAAACACCAAGGAACATTGCTGCAAAACTCCAGAACTAAAATCTGAGGGAAAAAATACTGGATGCTGTCAGACAAAAAGAATTTGAATATCAACAAAAAGAAAGTATATACTGAGGAGAAAATAAGATGGAGGGAAATAACTGGTAATCATAACTGTTGATGAGAATGGGAAAAACTCTCCCATAAAATGTAAGTGATTAGCAGAGAGAATTAAAAAACAGAATCCTATGATGAGTTGTTTAAAAAGAAAGACATTTGGCAAAGAAAGACACATACAGAATAAAAGTAAAAGACTGGAACAGATTTTATTATGTTTCAGTTGATGAACAACAACAACAACAAAAAGCAAGGATAGCAGTTCTGATTTTACATAAAGCAAAAGTAAAAATAGATCTTATTAAAAGAGATAAGGAGGGTAAGTACATCTTGCTAAAGGGTATGGTAAATAATGAAATAACAGCAATACTAAATATGTATGCACTGAGTGATAGAGCAGACAAATTCTTAGGGAAAATTTTAAGCCAGTTACAGTAAGAAATAGACAATAAAATTATTCAAGTAGGAGACCTCAACTTTTCTCTCTCAGAATCAGACAAATCTAACTATAAAATAAACAAGAAAAAACTGGAGAAATTAACAACATCCTTGAAAATCTGGATATGATAGACCTATATAGGGACACTAAGGAATACACATTTTTCTTACCAGTACATGGTAGCTACACAAAAATTGACCATGTATTAGGACATAAAAACTGCACAAATAATGCATAAAGGCAGAAAAAATAAATGCTTCCTTTTCAGACCACAATGCAATAAAAAACCATATACAGCAAAGTGCCAGGGAAAGATAGATTAAGAATCAATTGGAAATTAAATGATATAATTTTCTAAAGAATATGTAGGTCAAACAACAAATCACAGAAACAATCCATAATTTCATCCAAGAAAATAACAATACAGAGACAACATAATAAAACTTATAGAATGCAGTTCTTAGGGGAAATTTTATATAAATAAATAAGTATATAAATAAAATATAGAAAGAGGAGATCAATGAATTAGACATGCAACTAAAAAAGCCAGAAAAAGAACAAATAAAACCCCACCAAATAAATACCAAATTAGAAATTTTCAAACTCAATGGAGAGATTAATAAAATGGAAAGAAAACTATTGAGCTAATAAAACTAAGAGCTGATATTATGAAAAGACCTAAAAAATAGGTAAACATCTGGTTAAATTAATCAGAAACTGGAAAGATAAAAATGAAATCACCAGCATCAAAAATGAAAGGAGTGAATTTGCCACTAATGAAAAAGAAATTATAGCAATAATTTGAAGCTGTATTTCCCCAACTTTATCACAGCAAGTCAGATTATCTAAATCAAATGAATGAATATTTACAAAAATATAAATTATTCAGATTAACCAAATAAAGATACTTTTTTTATTAAAGCCTTTTATTTATAGAACATTTGTAATTTTTCTACATAGACCTTTGCAAAACTTTTTTTTTGTTCCAAGCTTTTTCCTCCTTCCCCCCGCACTCATCCCTAGATGACAGGTAATCTAATACATGTCAAATATGTTAAATTATATGACAAATTCAATATATGTATACATATCTATATAGTTATCTTACAGTACAAGAAAAATCAGATCTAGAAAGAGAAAAAAAAAAAAAAAAACAACCTAAGAAGGAAAACAAAATGCAGGGAAATATGCACAGAAAGCATTAAAATGCTGTGTTGTGGTTCACCTCCAGTTCCCTCAGGCGTCTCTCTGGAGGTATATGACTATCTTCATCGCTGAACAGTAGGAACTGATTTGAATCACATCATCGTTGAAAAGAACCAAGTCCATCAGAATTGATTATCATATATTCTTGTTGCTGTTTATAATGTTCTACTGATTCTGGTCATTTCACTTACCATCAGTTCATGCAAGTCTCTCCAGACCTCTCTAAAATCATCCTGCTGATCATTTCTTACAGAACAATAATATTCCATAACATTCATATACCATAACTTATTCATCCATTCTCCAATTGATGGGCATCCTTTCAGTTTCCAGTTTCTTGCCACTACAAAAAAGGCTGCCACAAACATTCTTGCACAGGTGGGTCCCTTTCCCTCCTTTAAGACCTCTTTGGGATATAGGCCCAGTAGAAACGCTGCTGGGTCAAAGTGTATGCACAGTTTTATAACTCTTTGAGCATAGTTTCAGACTGCTCTCAAGAATAGTTGGATCCATTCACAGTTCCACCAACAATGTATGAATTTCCCAGTTTTCCCACATCCCTTCCAACCTTAGTCATTATCTTTTCCTGCCATCTTAGCCAATCTGACAGGTGTGTAGTGGTATCTCACAGTTGTCTTAATTAGAATTTATCTAATCAATAGTGATTTGGAACGCTTTTTCATGTGACTAGAAATAGTTTCAATTTCTTCATCTGAAAATTGTCTGTTCATATCTTTTGACCATTTTTCAATTGGAGAATGTCTTGAATTCTTATATATTTGAGTTGATTCTGTATATATTTTAGAAATGAGACCTTTATCACAATCTTTGAATGCAAAAATGTTTTCACAGTTTATTGGTTCCCTTCTAATCTTGTCTGCATTCATTTTGTTTGTACAAAAGCTTTTTTTTAATTTTATTTTTATATGCATAACATATGTATGGGTAGTTCCTCAGCACTGATCTTTTTTTTTTTTTTTTGATTTTTTTTTTTTTTTGCTGAGGCAATTGAGGTTAAGTGACTTGCCCTGGGTCACACAGCTAGGGAATGTTAAGTGTCTCAGAACAGATTTGAACCCAGGTCCTCCTGACTTCAGGGCTGGTGCTCTATACACTGCACCACCTAGCTGCCCCTCTCAGCATTGATCTTTACAAAGCTTTCCATTACTAATTTTACCCGCATTCCTCACCCCTTCCCTAGATCGCAGGATGTCTACTACATGTTAATTATGTTAAAATACTTGACAAATTGAATATATGTATACATATTTCCACATATCATTGTTGTGCAAGAAAAATCGTATCTACAAGAAAGAAAAATCAGAGAAAGGAAACACAATGCAAGCAAATATCAATTGAGAGCATGAAAATGTTATGTTATGGTCCACATTTCACATCCCTCTCTCTGGGTGTATATGACTTTCTTCAGTGAAAAATTGGAAGTGGTTTGAAACATTTCATTGTGGAAGAGAGCCATGTCTATCAGAGTTGATCATCATGTAATATTTTTGTTACCTTGTATAATGAGCTCCTGGTTCTGCTCATTTCACTCAGCATCAGTTCATGTAAGTCTCTCCAGGCCTCTCTGAAATCATCCTGCTGGTTGTTTCTTATAGAACAATAATATTCCATAATATTCATATAGCATAATTTATTTAGCCATTCTCCAATTGAAGGGCATCCCTTCAGTTTCCAGTTTCTAGCCACTACATAAAGGGCTGCCAAAAACATTCTTGCACATGTGGGGCCCTTTCCTTCCTCTATGATTTCTTTGGGATATAAGCCCAATAGAAATGCTGCTGGGTCAAAGGGTATGCACAGTTTGACACCTTTTTGAGCATAGCTACAAATTGCTCTCCAGAATGGCTGGATCCGTTCACAGCTCCACCAACAATGCATCAGTGTCCCAGCCTTCTTTCATCCCTTCCAACATTCATTATTAATTTTTCCTTTCATTTTAGCCAATCTGACAGGGGTGTAGTGGTACCTCAGGGTTGTCTTAATTTACATTTCTCTGATCAATAGTGATTTGGCGCACCTTTTCATATGACTACAAATAGTTTTAATTTCATCCTCTGAAAATTGTCTGTTCATAACCTTTGACCACTTATCTATTGGAGAATGGCTTGAATTCTTATAAATATGAAACAATTCTCCATATATTTTAGAGATGAGACCTTTATCAGAACCCTTAAATGTAAAGATGATTTCCCAATTTATTGCTTCCTTCCTAATCTTGACTGCATTGGTTTTGTTTGTACAAAAACTTTTTAACTTAATATTGTCAAAGTTATCCATCTGGTTTTCAATTAAGAGTTCCAGTTCTTCTTTGGACATAAATCGATTCCATCTCCACAGATCTGAGGGATAAACTATACTATGTTCCTCTAATTTACTTATATCACTCTTTTTATCTAAATCATGAACCAATTTAGATCTAATCTTGGTGAGTGGTGTAAGGTGTGGGTTAAGCCCTAGTTTCTTCCACACAAGTTTCCAATTTTCCCAAGAGTTTTTGTCAAATACTGGGTACTTATCCCAGAAGCTGGGGTCTTGGGTTTATCAAACACTATTATTGCCTAGTTTGTCCTGCAATTCTATCCTATGCCACTGATCAACTACATTATTTGTTAGCCAGTACCAAATGGTTTTGATGACCACTGCTTTATTATATAATTTTAGATCTGGTACAGGAAGTCCACCATCATCAGCCTTTTTTATTTTCATTAATTCCCTTGAAACTCTTGAACTTTTGTTCTTCCAAATAAATTTTGCTACTATTTTTTTTCTAGATCTGTAAAATAATTTCTTGGGAGTTTGATTGGTATGGCTCTAAATAAGTAAATTAGTTTGGGTAGTATTGTCATTTTTATTATATTCACTCTGCCTACCCAGGAGCACTTAATGTTTTTCCAATTCACTAGGACTGATTTTATTTGTGTGGAAAGTATTTTGTAGTTCATATAATTCCTGACTTTCCCTTGGTAGATAGATTCCCAAATATTTCACACTATCAGCAGTTATTTTGAATGAATTTCTTTTTGTATCTCTTGCTGCTGAACTTTATTGGTAATATATAAAAATGCTGCTGATTTATGTGGATTTATTTTGTATCCTGCAACTTTGCTAAAGTTGGGAATTGTTTCTAGTAAATTTTTAGTTGAGTTTTTAGGGTTCTCTAAGTATGCCATCATGTCATCTGCAAAGAGTGATAATTTGGTTTTCTCATTACTTACTCTAATTCATTTAATCTCTTTTTCTTCTCTTACTGCCAAAGCTAACCTTTCTAACACAATATTAAATAATAATTGTGACAGTGGGCATCCTTGTTTCAATCCTGATCTTATTGGGAATGGTTCTAGTTTGACTCTATTACATATAATGCTTGCTGAAGGTTTCAAGTAGATACTACTAATCATTTTAAGGAAAAGCCCATTTATAACTATACTATCCAGTGTTTTTAATAGGAATGGGTGTTGGATTTTATCAGAGGCTTTTTCTGCATCTATTGAGATAATCATAAATTTTTTGTTAATTTGGCTATTAATATAATTGATTATGCTGATAGTTTTCCTAACATTGAACCAGCCCTGCATTCCTGGTATAAATCCTACTTGGTCATGGTGTATTATCCTGGGGATAACATTCTGTAATCTCACTACTAAAATCTTATTTAAAATTTTTGCATCAGTATTCATTAGGGAAATGGGTCTATAGTTTTCTTTCTCAGTTTTGTCCCCACCTGGTTTAGCTATCAGCACCATATCTGTGTCACAGAAAGAATTTGGTAGTACACCTTCTTTGCCTATTTTTTTTTCAAATAGTTTATATAGTATAGGGATTAATTGTTTTTTGAATGTTTGGTAGAATTCACATATAAATCCATCTGGCCCTGGGGATTTTTTCTTAGGGAGTTGATTAATAGCTTGTTTTATTTCTTTTTCTAAAATGGGGCTATGTAAATAATTTATTTCCTCTTCTGTTAACCGTGCCAATCTATATTTTTGTAGATATTCCTCCATTTCATTTACATTATCAAATTTATTGGCATAATGTTGGGCAAAGTAACTCCTAATTATTACTCTAATTTCCTCTTCACTGGAGGAAAGTTCTCTCTTATCATTTTTGAGACTACCAATTTGATTTTCCTCTTTCCTTTTTCTAATGAAATTAAGTAAGGCTTATCTATTTTGTTGCTTTTTTCATAAAACCAACTCCTAGGTTTATTTATTAATTCAATACTTTCCTTATTTTCAATTTTATTAATCTCCACTTTTATTTTCAGAATTTGCAATTTGGTATTTAATTGAGGGTTTTTAATTTGTGCTTTTTCTAGCTTTTTTAATTGTAAGCCCAATTCATTGATCTCTCTTTCTCTGATTTACGCAAGTAAGCATCTAGAGATATAAAATTACCCCTTACAACTGCTTTGGTTGTATTCCACAAATTTTGGTTAGTTGTCTCATTATTGTCATTCTCCTGCATGAAATTATCGATTGTGTCTCTAATTCATTCTTCAGGATTAGATTATTTAATTTTCAATTAACTTGTGGTCTCTTTTCTCCTGGCCTTATATTGCCTGTGATTTTTATTGCATCATGATCTAAAAAGGATGCATTTACTATTTCTGCTTTTCTGCATTTGATTTTGAGGTTTTTATGCTGTAACACATGATCAATTTTTGTATAAGTTCCATGAACCCCTGAGAAAAAAGTATACTTCCTTCTATCGCCATTCAATTTCCTCCAGAGATCTGTCATACCTAACTTTTCTAAACTTTTGTTTACCTCCCTAACTTCTTTCTTATTTATTTTGTGGTTTCATTTATCTAATTCTGAGAGAGCAAGGTTGAGATCCCCCACTAGTATAGTTGGACTGTCTATTTCTCCCTGCATCTCTGTTAGTTTCTCCTCTAGGAATTTGGATGCTATACCACTTGGAGCATATATGTTTAGTATTGATACTGCTTCATTGTCTATGGTACTCTTTAGCAAAACAGTTTCCTTCGTTATCTCTTTTAATTAGATCTATTTTTGTTTTTACTTGATGTGAGATAAGGATTGCTACCCCTGCTTTTTTTTTGTTCACCTGAAGCATAAAAGATTCTACTCCAGCCCTTTACCTTCACTCTGTATGTACCTCTACGTTTTAGATGTGTTTCTTGTAATCAATATATTGTAGTATTCTGGCTTTTAATCCAGTCTGCTACTCACTTCTGTTATAAGGGAGAGTTCATCCCATTCACATTCACAGTTAAAATAACTATATCTGTATTTCCTGCCATCTTATTTACCCAGAGTTATGATTTTCTCTTCCCTTTCCCCTGTCTCCCTTCCTCCCTCCACAGTACTTTATTTTTGATGACCACCTCCCTCCAACAGTCCTCCTGTCTTTAAAACACCTCAGTCCCCTTTATACTTTTCCCCTAATCCTTCTATTAGTCTATCCCTTTCCTTTCCTCCTTTCCCTTGCACCTTCCCACAAGGAGGGTTAGGCCTTTCTTTGAAGCCAAATGTGTCTGATATACTCTCTTAGAACCCAAATTAATGAGAGTAAGGTTTACACAATACTCATCACCCTCCCTTCTTTCCCTCAATTATATTAGATCTTCTATGTCTCTTAATGAGGTTTCACCTTATTTTACCTCCTTTTTTTTTACTTTATTTTGCCTCCTTCGTCCTTTTTTTCAATATGATAACCCATCCACCTCTAATTTCTTTTCCATTATTATCAAAGTAAAAGCTAATTATACCGCCATTCTTTAAGAATTCCCATAGTAGAGACCTTATGGGGGCAGAGCCAAGATGGCGGAGTGAAAATTGACTTTCTGCCTCTCCTCTGCTCTTCTCTCAAATCAACAATAAAATAAGCCTCCGAACTGATCTTCAAGTCAATGAACTCAGAAATATTTGGGCACAGCTCTCTGGATAACTTCATATCAGGTTAGTTGGACTCAGACAGAGAGATAAATAGAAGACCCCTGTGCAGGGCGGAAGTGAGGGTGGGACTCAGCTCAGCTCATCTTGGAAGAAATTCCAAACTCCAAACTCCAAATTCCAAACCCCTGGAGTTTATCTGAGGCACACGGGACACTCTGCCCTGACTGGGGGCAGGTGTTCTGGCAGACTTGCCTTGTTTAAGGAGTAATTCGGTCTTAGTCCTAGCCCCCACCGGCCCAACACCTTAAGTCAACTCCCCAAAGTGCCCCAGGGCAAAGCTTTTTGCAGCAGCCACTTTTTTTTTTCCCTACCTTAAAGAGATATCCACACTGTCTAAAAAAAAATATGATGAAGAAGCAAAAGAGAGCTCTCACCATAGACAGCTTTTATCAAGGCAAAGAAATGACCCCAGAGCCAGAGGTTCCTTTAGACAAAAATCCAGAGAACATCAGCCAGGACCATCACTGGTCCCCTTTTCAAAAGGCCTTTCTGGAAGACTGCATAAAGAACCTCAAAAGAGAGCTGGAGAATAAATGGGAAAATAAACTGAAATCAGTGCAAGAAGGATATGATGCCCTGCAAAAGAGATATGAAAAAGACACCAATTTATTAAAAAATAAAATTAGTGAAGTGGAAAAAGAGTGCAATGAACAAATTGGCCAGTTACAAAAGGAGCTTAAAAAG
>JAJPUD010025162.1:0-17891 GCA_023553655.1 Myrmecobius fasciatus | reverse complement strand
CAGGGT
Organism: Myrmecobius fasciatus; assembly: GCA_023553655.1. Lineage (NCBI taxonomy): Eukaryota > Metazoa > Chordata > Mammalia > Dasyuromorphia > Myrmecobiidae > Myrmecobius > Myrmecobius fasciatus. Next base: position 17,885 of record JAJPUD010025162.1, on the reverse strand, counting down.
CCCAGGTACAAACAGTCCCACAGACACACAGGGTCACAGACCCTCAGAGCACAGTCACAGACAGACAGTCTGTCAGGGTCACAGACACACACAGTCACACACAAGGACACAGACTCTCACATACCTAGGGTCATACACACATGGTTACAGATGCTCAGGTCACCATCACAGACAGATTCACTCGGCCACACACCCAGAACCACAAACCGCACGGACACACGGACACAGCCACACAGGGTCACCGACACAGATTCAGAGCTGGCGGCAGCCTTATCCGGGAGAGCTACAACTAGAGTGTCCCTCCCTGCTCCCCGGCCCTGGCCCTGGCGGGCTCCCTACCTGGTCCCACCAGCCCACCAGCCATGGTTTGGAGCAGGTCTCACAGAAGAAGTCCACCAGTGGCATCTTCTATCCTCAGCCCCCAGCCCGGGGCAGGAGGGAGGCCAGATGCAGGTGGGGGAGCAGGACAGGGTGGTGTCCCAGGGGTGGGGGCAGTGGGCCGCTGGGCTGGGGAGGGGGTCCTCTCCCCCTTTGGTGGGGGGCCAGGGACACAGGCAAACAGAAATTAAGAGTTGCCTGTAGTGTGGGCCCCAGCCTGGGGACAGAGATGGCTTCTAGGATCCTGGGGGGAGGCTCGGGCCGCTTGGCTTGGGTAGGGGGGGGCCGGGGGCTCTCTCTTCCAAGGCCGCAGCCCCCTCCCTGCTCCCAGCTCCCCGGCCCAGCCTGGCCAAGCCTATCACATCCTCCGGGTGCCCCCAGGCCAGCCCTGGCAGGCCCCCCAAGCTCTCTCTGGCACTCGCAGTCCAGAGGTCCCCCTGACAGCAGCAGCAGCAGCGGCAGCGGCGGCGGCGGCAGCAGCAGGGTCAGAGGGAGGGGAGGGACATCTTCCCATGGAGATGGAGGAGGAGGCGGAGGCAGCAGGAGGAGGGGGAAAGCGAGTGGCTAGGGAGGGAGGGGGGGATCAGCCGGGGTGGGGGCGGAGGGGCTGCTCGCCGGTGGGCCTCAGCAGCGGGGCGGCAGGCGGGATCCGGGGTGATTGTGCGCGCCTGTGCGTGTGGGCATGTCTCAGCCCCTCACTGCAGCACTGGCAGAACCGACTGGGATGTGATGTCAGGTGGTGCTGGGGGGGGCGCTGAGGGGAGGAGGAGGAGGAGGGGCTGTTAAAGGGGCACAGAGAGCAGGAGGACATCAGTGCAGGGAGGCAGGGACGGACACACGGACATGGCCCAGGCAGAGCTGCCAAGGCCTCTGGCTCAGTGAGCATGCCAGGGCCCCAGAGATGCAGTTAGAGACCCATCAGTGTGAAGGAGAAGTGCATCCGCTGCCCACAGAGACACAGGGCACACACACTTGTTCACAGACACCCGGCAGAGGCGGGGAGGGGCTTCCTCTTCTTCCTTTTGTGTGTCTCCTCCTCCACGTCTCCCTCCCTCTCTGAGTCTCTCTCTCCCCTCTCCCTGTCTTTGCATCTGACCCTTGTCTCACACATGTGTGCAACCCCCCCCCAGAGCTGGGCCCCCTCCTAAGGAAGATGATGTTTTGCATCTGTAAACTTTGCTCCTTCTTACTTCCTCTCTGTGCTTGCCCACCCACCCCTCCTCCAGAAACCGGGGCCCTTCAGGGTCCTGGGTCACTCCAGCTGGCACTAGGATAGCAGGTCCTGATTCTGAAGGTACCTTAGGATCAGATAGGACCCCAGACCCCCAAGGCCAGCCCCCCCACCCCCAGGTTGCTGAGCTGAGGGATGTAGAGGGAGGACTTCCTTCTCAGAATCCTAGAAATCCTCTCTATTCTTAGGCTGAGGAAAAGTACATGAGACCCAGAATCCTGGGCCCCTGGCAGTGCCAAGGAGCCATCGGATTCATTCCTTTCATGGGGACCAAGAACCCACAGGCTTACCTTGTGGGAGGCCATCTCGCTCACTGACCGGTAGGTCTGCATGGTCTCTAACTGGTCCAGGCACCAGTCCAGCTCTTCCAGGGTCTCCCGGGCCAGCTGCTGGTATGTCTCCTCTGGGGGTGGAAGGACATGGAATGACACGGGGGCCAAAGGCCTGGGGAGGGGGACCATGGGGCCACATTCTTGCCTTGCTCAGGACGGTCTGAACTCCTGAATGCCCACCCTCCTCGAGATGGCCTGGGCCCCCAAACGCTCGCTGTCCTCAGGCCGGCCTGGGCCCCCGAACGCCCGCTGCCCCTGAACGCCCACTGTCTCGGGCCAGCCTCCATTCTTTTGTTCAACATGTGAGTATTGGTTAATTGCGGGATACTATGCTAAGAAATACAATGTTCAAGCAAACTATAGCTCCTGCCCTCATGGAGCTCGCTGTCTGGCAGGGAATGACAACGAGCACAATTTTAAGGCCCATTAGATTGGTGCAAAGTGGTGTGGCAGGAGGAGTGCACCTTGGGCACTGCCCTCATCCTCTGCTCTTCCTCTTCCCATGCCAAGGGCTCTTACCTGAGAGTGTGGCCTTGTAGACTGCTGGCTGACTGCCCATTGGGGACTTCCTGGGGAAAGACAGACAGCATGAGCTACTCCAGAGAGGGTCCCCGGGGAACCAGAGCCCCCCCCTTGGGCACTCACTTGTTGCCAACAGTGGCTGGCACATTAGCCAGAAGGGAGAAGTTGCTTCGGACACTTCTTAGACTTGCTAGCACCTGGGGTGACATGAGAAGGGTGGTCAGTGATCTGGCATTCGGGAAGAGTCCTGAGTCTGGAGGACTCTGCATAAAATCTTACATCATTTTCTTGAGTAGCTCAGCCCACACTACCACTGCCATGCCCCCTTCACCCCGACCTCTCCCCCACAACCAGCACCCCCCCAGCAGCACCACTGTCCCCTTCAAGGTTTTCCTCCTCAAACTGACCTGGGCAAAGGGTGTCACAATCAAGTCTTCATGTCTACAACAAAGCGCAGTTTGGAGAGTGTCAGAGTTCAGAGACTTGGAGAGCTGGCTCCTCCCCCCAAACTCTGCCAATGGGAGGTCATCAATGGGAGCAGGGTTACCCCAAGGGGGGGTAGCATGCTGGGGGGCAGGAGTTGTTGAGTCTGGGGGATCTAGGGGGTAAGGAGGTATGCTCACATTTCACTGGCAATGGAAGAGTTTCGGGACATGGTCTTGGGTGACATGTCGTAGTCACTGTCAGAGCGGTACAGGAAGGACTCACGGCGCTGGCTCTGGGGGGCGCTGGGGGGCAGCACCAGCCCCGGGCTCGCCTGCGAGTCCAAGGGGCTGCGTCCTGGGGAGGGAGAAGGCCCATTCTCCACCTCAAAGCTGCAACAGGAAGAGAAGGAAAAAGGCAGGGAGAGAGGATGGGGAGAAAAACAATGAGAGACAGAGAGATGAAGAGAGAGAGGAGAAAAAAAGAGAAGGGAAAGAAGGAGGGAAGGAAGGAAGGGAGGGAGGGAGGAAGGGAAGGAGGAAGGAAGGAAGGGAGAAAGGAAGGAAGGAAAGAGGGAAGGAGGGAGGGAAGGGAGGAAAGAAAGGAAGGAAGGAAGGAAGAAAGGAAGGAAGGAAGGAAGGAAGGAGGGAAGGACAGAGGGAGGGAGGGAAGGGAGGAAAGAAAGGAAGGAAGGAAGGGAAAGAGGCAGGCAGAGGTGAGGACAATGGTATACCTAGGAACTGAGGGAGAGAAAATGGGAAATGTCAAAACACAGAGTCCAAGAGAGATAAAGATGGGGACAGAGACTGGGAAAGAGACAACTAGCACGAGACATGGACAGACAGAAAATAAGCAGAGGCCTTTTTCCAGCCACAGAGCCTATCACCCTATTGCCTGAAGTGGGCTCTCCCTGAACCTGGAGATGCTGCAGTGGCACCATGGAAAGGGCTGAACTTGGAGTCAAGAAATCAAATACAGCCTCAGATGTTTGCCAGCGCTTACCTGGGCAAGTCAACTTAACCTCTGCCTGCCTCAGTTTCCATGACTGTAAAATGGGAATAGCACCTACCTCCTAGAGTGGTTGTGAGGATAAAGTGAGATTTTTAAAAAGCATTTTATAAACCTTAAAGTGTTATATAAATAATAGCTATTATTATTAGAGAGAGCAGAGAGGTTGTAGCTTCAGGGTCTCTGAGATTAAATCAATGAGTGGGAAAGTTTGGAAGGAGGAAATAATGGAAAGAGTCTGGAGACAAGGGTTTGAGTCTTAGTCCCGGCACTAGACTTTGCTTGGTCTTGTCTTGACTTTGTCATACTTATTATGGGACCTCACCAAGTAATTTCCCTGATAGGGGCTCTCATTCCTCCACCTGAGATGTTCTCCGATGTCCCTGAATCTGCGAGTCTCTGTTTCTCCTGACTCCTAGAGCTTAGGGATGAAAGAAAGAATGTGACCAGGGAACGAGCCCTTCCTCCCAAGTCACTGAGGAGTAGGGCTATTCTTTCTCTAGGCTCCAACCTGGCTTTTCCCAGAGGAAGACTGCAGGGAATGAGAGAGATTTATAATGTTAGGGGACAATTTGAAAAAGAAGGGTACAAGACTAGGGATACAGAGTCAGTCTCTATCTCTCATTTTTTTTTCTCTCCATTTGTTTCTCTTTCTCTGTGTGTCTGTCTCTCAAATTTGTGTCTCTCTCCCCTTTTCTTCCTCCCTTCCTCCCTTTTTCTCTCTCCCTCCTCTTTTCCCTCTCTTCCTCCCTCTTTCCCTATCCCTCTCACTCTCTTCCTTTCCCTCTTCCTCTCTTCTCTGTCATTCTTTTTCCTCTCTCCATTTCTGTCTCTCCTATTTCTCCCTCTCTCCATTTGTTTGTTTCTCTGTGTGTGTCTCTGTGTCTCTATTTCTCCATTTCTGTCTCTCTCCCATTTCTGTGTTTCTCTCTTTGCAATTTTTCCTTCACTATTTCTCCCTCTCTCTGCCTCCCTCCCTCTCCCTCTCCCTCTCCCTCTCCCTCTCCTCCCTTTCCCCCTCTCTCTCCCTTTCACAAACACACACACACACACACACACACACACACACACACACACGCGTGCGCGCGCGCACAAAACTAGAAGACAATTTCTGACAGGCAAAAACAGACCCAAAAAGATTGAGAGAGAAGTACTAAGCAAAGGAAAAGCCAGACAGACATACAGACATTCAGACAGATGGACAATTTCTAGAAGAAGGGGGAGGGCTAGCCCCTGACTGACAGAGAAAAAAACCTGACAGCTCTGCCCTGTCTTTGGCACCTAGCCCAGCTCAGTCCTGGCATGACGCCTGCCCCACCCTCCCCTGGGGGCCTATGTCTATGTACTCCAGAGCCCTGGGACTGGGTACAGGTGTGGGGAGGGGGAGGTCTCATGAGCCCCCTGTTTGTGCTTCCAGGAGCTCAACCTCCTCTTAACCCTGTCCTTGCCACATAATAAGGAGCCAGCCCAGCCTGGGGGAGGGAGAGGTAAACTCTGATCAGGTTGGATTTGAGAGGGAAAGCTCTGATCCCAGGAAAAAAAGGACTTGTAATTTCCTTGCCAGAGGATGGATGTTTAGAATCTGTGGCCTTGCCCCGTGGCGGCAGCAGGGGGAGCAAAGACATTCCAAGGGGGGTGGATAGAGATGTTCATCACTCGATCTCTCCCTTCCCAACCTGAGGTTCCAATGTGTGTCTGCAGATTTCCCCTAAATCCAGCCAATTCATCCTACAATTGAGCCCCCATTGGAGAGATCAACACAGATAGGAGCCACTGTTGGAGGTTTTTGTGCCTTCCCTGCTCTGGTAGCCCTCTCTCTTCATTCATCCTACCCAGCTTCCTAGGAACATTATCCCAGCAAAGAGCTAGGGAAGGTAAAGAAGCCACTCCATTCATTCTAAATGCAGATGTGGGGCATTATCTGGTATTTTGGTCCAAAGGCTCTGTTGCTTGATCTTTTTTCTTTCTCACCACTGTCTTCTGGCAATGTCACTCACTTCTCCTAGAGCTTCTACTATTACCTTTCTGAAACTGACACCTAAATCTTTAGCTCTGGGCTTGCCCAGTGTTCTGAGCTCTCAACCTGCTTCTCTGCCTCTATATGTATAGAAGCTCTGCCTTGTGTCCCAAGTATCTTGGATTCAGTGTGTCCAAAAACAAGCTCATTATCTTTGCCCCCAAAAGTGCTTTTCCTGCTGATTTTACTCTTTCTGGCTATGGCACCACTATTGACTATGATTCAGTCTTCTGTAGTTTAACCTGGAGTTATGTTTTTTTCTCTCCTTCATGACTTCACAAAACTTTCAATTCCACCTCATCTCACATACAAACGCCTTTCTTTTTCCAATGCCATCATCTTAATATGAGTCAACCTGTCACTGGCCTAGATTATTACAATAAACTCAAAAGTTCTTCTGGATTACATTACCTCCGCTTTCCAATAGGTCATTCATACTGTTGTCAGATTCATCTTTGCTTCTCAAGTAAAACTCAAGATTCATTTGACTGTCATTCAAGGTCTTTCACTACTTGCATCTGTGCTGTGCATTTTGCTCCATGTCCTGTACTCTCCCACCTCCATGCCTTTGCTTATGCTGCTCATTATCCCTAGATTGTGCTCCCCTTCTTTTACATGTATGCATGCATGTAAGTATATATCCATGTATGTATGTTAGCCCAACTTAAAGGCTACCTCCCAAATGGCTTGCCTAAGTTCCCCCTTCTCACTGATAACTCACATAGTGCCTAGTTTGCTCCTAGAGCAACTGGTGGTATTGTGGGTAGAGTATTGGGAATGGAATCAGGAATATGAGTTAAAATATGGTCTCAGACACTAAAAGCTAAGTGACTCAAGACAAGTCCATTAACCTCTGTTTTCTCAACTACAAAATATGAATAATAGTACCTCATTTTGCAAGGTAGTGAGTTTCAAATGAAACATTTGTAAAAACATGTCTTCAGCACAGTGCCTGGTACTTAGTAGGTGCTATATAAATGTTTAATCTCTTTAATTTATTTTAGAGTTGTACATTGTACATTTATAACTGGAATATGTAATATTCCAGTTACCCACATTTGTGCTTGAATTCAGGGAGTATATTTTATTTAAATTTTTAGTTCCCCTGGAACTAAAAATAGGGCACGAGTGATAAATATCTGGTCAACTCAATTGAATTTAGTCAGCAAACTATCCCATCTTCTCCCTCTCCCCACCCTGAGCACCAATAACTCAGTTATTTGTGGCTTCTGACATCTCTCCATCCACCCAAACTTCCTGAATTCCTTGTTCCTTCAGCATCTGACATACAGGTTCCATGGGACTTCCTCCCTCCACCCACCACAGTGGGTCAAATTTTGCTTCGGGTGGGGGTAGGAGTGAGTGGGTACCTGGTACACTGCTTCCACTGTCCAAACTGGCCCCTTCTCCCCTTCCCCCACCCACTGCAATGGCCCCACCTCCCTCAGGCTCCTGGGTCTGACTTGGCCCCAAGGAAGTTCCCGGTCTAGTGACTACAAAACAAGTATATGAGGGGCTGGGGTGGGGGTGGGGAGGAAGGAATGATTTCAGTGGCTGAATGCATGTATGTGTCCCCGAGACTGTTGTGTGGCTGTATGTACAGCTGCTGTGTGTCTTCAAGACTGCAGTCTGTGTGTGTAGCCCATCTGTTCTGAGTATGTATGACTTTCTGTCACTGCTCTGAGTTTGTATTCAATGTGTCTGTGTGTGACAAAGTCTGTTTTTGAGACTACTGTTGTGTCTCTGTCTGCCCTCATGTGTACCTAAGATTGCTGTATGACTGCAATGTGCTGAAATTCGGAGCCTCTGGGTTTGTGTGCTGTGTCCTATGACAAGCTATCTGTCATTTGTCTAGTTCTTAAAGTGACTGGATAGTGGATTCTGGGTTAGGGAAAACTTAAGACTAAAGTGGTGGATCTAGAGAGACCCAGACCTAGAACTGTGGAGGCAGCTCCCCTCCAGTGTGGTTCTGCTGAAAGCCTGGTACAGGGACTCTTTCCATTAGAAAGGTGAAAGAGGCAAAAGAATTAAAGATTTTAAACTGCATAGAAAGGAGAGACTGCTCTAGTCCAAATCTTCACTTTGCAGATAAGGAAACTGAAGCCCAGCACAGTGATTTGCTCAAGGTCACATCTCTAAAGGTCAAAGGTGGGATCTGATCCCACCTCCTCTAATTCTAGTGATTCCACTGTCTTTTCCTAAGGAGAAGCCTCCTGAATCTTAGTATCCTTACTCTAACCAATCCCTGTTTCCCTCTTCCTATCCCCAACCCTTAGGCCCTGCCTTGGTCCCTTGGCATTCTTAGCTCTTCAGTACCCTCAGCTCTTCTCTCTTCAGCTAAGTCCTCTCAGGCCCCTCAGACCCCTCCAAGTCCCCAGAGGCCCTGACATTAGCAGGCCCTCTCTCCTTCATTCCCCCAGGTTTTCCTTCCTTGGACTCTAAATATATTCAGAGCAAGACACAGGACTCTTCCCCTCTCTAGTTTCCTCAATGCCTCAGCCTGGGCAAGCTAGGGTTTCAAGGCCAGGGCTCCAACTTGGGCACTATGAGAAGAGGGTGAGGGGAGATTGAGAAGCCTAGGATATGGAGCCCCTGGACCTGGTAGTTGTCAGCTGGCTGAGAGAGAAAGAGCTCAGGCCTTCCCTCCCCCAAGCACAGCAGGCAAAGTTTGGGCCTGGTAGGGCCGGGTCTGGGTCCAGGCCATGAGGCTGGACACCCACCTGACGGACTTGGTGAGCCGGTGCTGGCGAATGTCCTCGTCGCTGAAGGAGAAGTGTGTAGCGTACTCAGAGCCGGCACCCAGGAAAGCCAGGGGGCGGACTGGGGGCAGCGCCAGGGCCAGGGCCGGGGGCCGAGGCTGGGGTCGGGGCTGAGCCGGGGGCGCCCCCGCCTCCCCCGGGGAGCCGGGCGGGCAGGAGCCAGAGAACATGGGAGCGGCGCATGGAGAGATTGAGTGCTACTGCAGGAGCACGCTGGGGCTGGGCTTGGCGCCGGGACTCAGGCACGGGTCCGGCTCCTCGCAGCCCCAAAACAGAAGGTGGCAGTGGAACCGCAAGGCTGAGAACTAGAACGGCTCTGAGGCCGGAGGGGACGCGCCAGAGTCTGGGGCCTGTGGCCCCGCCTTTGACAGGAGGGGCCAGGAGAACAGCCCAGGGTCACCCCCAAGGGACGGGACGAGACCCAGGAGTCCTGAAACCCGGAGTACAGCGCAACTCTTGGAGGGAGGCGGGACCGGCAGGAGCCAGAACCTCAGGAAGCTTCTCCCAAAGGCGCAAACTTTCCACTGAGTGACCGAACTCCCCTCCCCAATGACCCACCCAGAGCGGATTTATGGGCGGGGAAGGGGGCTGCTCCTGCTGGGGGAATTTGCTTCGGTTGGGTGTCCCTCGGGCTAGAAGTGACATGAACTCCTTCCCTGGAGCTCCGGTGCCCCGCTCCCCTTCCTGTCCTAACTCCTCGTAGACACCCTCAGCTCCCCCAACTCCTGGCCCCGGAGGGCCATCACCGCAGGTTATTATAACCCTTCCCCCAAGTGGCGGCCAGAATCTCCGCCCTCTACCTCCCGGTGACGCCCGAGCTCCGCTGTGCCCGAGGGCAATGAATGCCAAGGGACTTGGGCTGGGTCCCCACCTCATCGCCTCTTGCTGCTCAGCAGGGAGAGGGAAAGATCCCAGACCAATCGCAGAGCTAGGAGATTGTCTCCACTTGAACTTGCCCGCCCTCCCTCCCTTTCCTCTTCCCCCGCCCCCTCCCCCCAGTAAATTATAGCAAGAAATTCAACTCCAATACTAGACAGGTGACAAACACCCAGATACAGACTACAGAAAGACAAGGACCCAGAGACAGAGAACTTCGGGGCGCTCCCCACGCAGCTTTCGATTCTCCCGGAGTTTCGGTCCCTTGTCTAGGGGAGGAAAGGGAATCATCTTGACCCAACTCAGTCGCCACAGACCCCCATCTGCGGATCGGTCTTGTCCCTGCAGTACCTGCAGCTCCGGTGCCGCAGTTCGGGTCAGCCGTGCTTGGTACTGCCGTGCTTGGTACTAGGGCAGGTGCACTAAGGAGGAGGGGCTACAAGTGAGCCCAGAGTTCTGAGGTAGGGGAAAACAAAGCGTCTGGGTTTCCAGCTCCAGGTGATGTCCACTCATGGAGGGATGAAAAGTAGTATTTTCATCACAGTTAAGGTCGGACCCCTCTCTATTTTGACCTCACTGTAGAGCCAGGGCTGGTCTCGCTCTTCCCACCCGACTCCCCAACTCTATCCCAGGCAGCAGAAAAAGGGGCGGGCAATAAATGGTTCTCCCGCCGCTTCTGAGAAGAGCTTTCCCCAGGCAGACACCCCACCCCAGTTCAAACTAGGCTGTGGGTAAGGTTTGGGCTGGGACGAGGGGGCGCACGGGCCGGCCGCACTTACCGCACCCGGGCCTGACGGTGGGAGTTCCGGAGCCTGCGACTGGGCTGCAGCCGCATTAGGAAGGTTGGGGAATGAGTCGAGAAGAAGACAGGCGAATGGGGCGGCGGGAGCCGGAGGCTCGGGGGCGCGCCCGGGGATGACTCTGGCAGGAAAGCCTCGTCCTCTGCCTCCGACTCCCGCCTGAGCACCGGGCCTGACAACAGCAGCTTCGGGATGCTGCCCACGCTGGGCCCGCGGGCCATGACTGGACACGGGTCCGGGGCCCGTGTCCTCGGAAAAGCCACGTGGGGCTCAGGAGAGACGGCTGGAGGCCTGGCTGTGGGCCCGGGCCACCTCCCTGACTCCGCTGGGGCCTCTCCTCCGGAGCCAGCAGCTTGGTGAACGAGGGGGGGGGTGTAGGAGGGGGCGGGGGGAGTGGGAAGGTCTGATTCTGCGGCCCCGCCTAGCCCAGGCCGGGGCCCTCCATCTATGCTGTTCCGCCCCATCCCCTGCCCAGTGTCCCGCGCCCAGCCCCGGGCTCCAGCCCTTCCGGCTTTTCTGGAGGGGCAGATTTGGAGAGAGTCGAGAAAAAGAGGCCCTAGAAACGCCAGCCTTGGGTCTGAAGTACTGTCTCGAGGCTAGTAACCTTAAATGCAGCCTCAGGACTTCCAAGATCTCAGTCAAGGTTCCGTGTGCCCCTTGGATCCATTCCGGCAGCTTAAGCGGCAGCCTGCACCCAGTCTCCTTCCTCCTCAGACCATACATTTGGAAAAGCGGAAGGCCAGTCTGTCAGTCCTGGATTGGAAGGAGGGGCCACAGCCCCTGGATAGGAGAAAGGACCCGTCCTAGGTATTCTTATTACAGGGACGCACCCTTCTCCAGCTGAGCAGTTACAGAGAAGCGCTGTCAGAACGGGTTCCTAGGTGGTCTCGGATTCAGAAGCGGTACTTCAGGCCCTGAGATCAGCCAGAGTAGTTCCTGAGAACGATTCGATGCTTGTGCCCCAGACTCCCCCTTCAGGCCAGGGGCTCCAAGCTCCACCTAACTCTGCTCAGACCAGGGTCTTCCTAGTTGTCTCTGCATGCAGCCTGTATCGCAATGCGTGTAGGATTCCAATTTTTGTTTTTGTGGGTATTCCCTTCATCATCACAGATCACAACCCCTCTATAATTTAATCAAGTCAACAAGCATGATCCATTACCCGCAGCCATCCTGGAGATTTGCTTCTCCGAATTTACCTAGGCTACCTCAAAGGATAGACAGTCTTTTGCTTCTGCCTTCCCTGCTTGAAGCCTTTCCAGCTTGGTAGAACCTGTCTGGCTTTATCCATGTTTGACACAGGCTCAGAAACCCCAGAGTCATCTCCCCACAGGCAAGAGATATCAAGGAGAACTTTAGTGTAGTCAGATCCAGTGGTTTGATCCCTACAAAGATCATTCCCGAGTCCTAGACTGAACCCTTAATCCAGTTGTAGTCTGATTCTAAGTACACTCACAGCCCAACCACAGAATGACCTCCATAAATCACACTGACCCAGACAGCCACATACTGACCTCTTGACTTTAAACACAAACTAATGATATATCATTTACGTAGGATGTTAAGGTTTGCAAAGTACTTCACATATATTATCTCAGTTGATCCTCACAACAACCCTGTGAAAGAGGAGAGATTATCCCCATTTTATAGATGAGAAAACTGAGACTGATATTAAGTGACTTGCCCAGGAAGACAGATAAAGTATCTAAGGAAATCTTAAAACTCCAGTCTTGCTGATCCTAAGCCCAAAGCAAAATTCATAAAACTACCTTCTCATAATTCCCCATCCTACCCCCTGCATGATCCAGATTTAGACCCAAAGTCCTAGGATCTATATCTCACTCCCATTCAAGTCTATTCTTACCACAGGGCAGTTATGTCCTCTCGCTATCAAATTTCATCTGAGAGTGTAGGGCTTTCTTTTTGTTCTGTCATTTCAGTTGTGTCCCACTCTTCATGACCCCATTTGGGCTTTTCTTGGCAAAGATACTAGAGTGGTTTGCCATTTCTTTTTCCAGCTCATTTTTACATGAGGAACTAAGACAAAAAGAGTTGACTTGCTCAGAATCACACAATAAGTGTCTGGGGCTAGATTTGAAATCAGAAAGATGTCTTCCTGAGTCCCAGCCTGGTACGCTCCCCTAGCTGCTCTGGGCTCCTCTAGAGATCCACATAACCCCTCTTAGGAGTGAGTACATTGTAAGTGACACCTCTTATTAGGCTAAACCCCAGAGAGGGAAAGATCTGACATGACACTGGGACTGTCTCATTTCACCATTCTGCTGTGAGATCCATGAAGTTCTCCCATAGAGGCTAACAAGAAAATAACCATTTCTATTATTTCAAGGTTTGTAAAGCTCTGAGATACTGTACATGTTTACCCTCATCTCACAGGTCAGAAAATTGAGGTTCATAGGGGGGGTCTTCTAATCTTCACACAGTCAAGTGAAGACTCAGGCCAGATGTAAGTCTAATTCTTTCCTGCCTAGGATCTTCCCACACACATACTTTGACTGAATCTTGAATGGTAGATTTTCAGGCTCAGGGACAAAAGAGTGGGAGGAGAGACTTGGGGTACCCATCTTTCCGTGGCCCAGAGCCTAGGAATTGGCTGGCACAAGAAGCTGTTTGGGGCCCTGCTAAGATTAAACATCTCCAATGTGGATGGCTATTTATAACCCAGGATGGGGGGCACCTTCTCCCACAGACTGCCTCTCTCCTCTCAGAGCTGGAGAGAAAAGGAAGCTATTCTTTTAACTAGGAGGAGAAGGGTTTCTGTGAAATGACTGGGAATCCAGGATAGAATTTGACCTTGTCCCTTAGAATTTGTGTGATTCTAGGTAAGTTATTTATTCTCCATCTAGATCTCAGTGCCTTCCCTTGTAATCACCATCATCACCACAATTATGCATTGGGCTGCATAAGCCCAAGCTTCTTCAAGTTCTGAAATTCTATGATTTTCAGAATTTCAGCCATTCGGGAGTTCAGCTTGCTTCCTCCACTATCTATTCCATTGATTCTCACACAAGCCTTAACTGTCCCCAACAAACGCTTTTCCTATCTCCAACCCTAGCCAAGAGTATCCCACAATCTAATGGGGGGAAGGAGATGATACAGGGGCTTCAGGATCCCTTGCTCCGGATTCCCACAATCACTGGTTATTTACTCCTGCAATAGAGCAGACATTTCTCTAGCTTCTGGGGCTAAGTGGGGATCTGCTGGACTTAATCAGGGATGAGGGGAAAGAGTGGGGAGCCAAAGGGACTCGCCGAATCCAGCAGACAGTGGCCACCAGGGGGCGCCATGAATCTAGGGACCGCGGGGCTTCATAAGGGCTAGAAAAGGAGGGTTCTCTGGACACAATTAGAAAACAGAGTTTTGAAAGTTGGGAGAAAGACACTTGCCGGAGTTGGAGCAGAAACAGAGAATGACACAGTAAGGCACAGGCAGGGCTCAAGGTCTCAAACTTGATTCGATTCAAGGTGCCGACGAAGTCTAAAGTCTAGCATCCTAAAGGGCTTCCCTTACTCCTCCAGAGGCAGCCCCGCCCTTTTTCCAACAGACTTACGTCTGTGAAAAGGGGGTAGAGACCATCTACCTGTCTCTCCGCCTATTGCTCCAAAGCCCCAGTCCCTGCTTTAGAAATTTTCTTGTTCCTTGAGATTACATTTGTCTCTGAACCTTGTGCTAAGGCGGGGCTCCCCAAATCTCCTGTCCTTTCGAATTCCAAGCTCCATCTGTGTCTTTCTCGCTCTCTATCTCTGTATCTTTGTCTTTCTAGTCTTCAGGTCCCGCGCAGGGGGTCACGTTCCCCAACCTTTCCTGTACAGTTTTCTCGGGCTCCATCTGCCTCCTGACTGGAATGTCAGCCCGTGACTCAGCCCCGCTAGGGAGCGGGCGGGGGTGGAAACTCGGCGTCTCAGTCTCTCATCCCCGATAGTGTGCCAGTGTGGATGGGGACTGGGGGCTCGATGGCGGGTGGCGCAAGATGCCTCCCTGTCTCTAGACGAGGACTCAGTCCCCTGATCTTCCTAATGCTATTAGCAAGAAGCCCTGGCTCGCTGTCACTCCTGGAGCACACTGGTCCCTTGCTCCCGCCCTCACAAAAAAATCAGGGCAAGCTTAAGTTTAGTGGAAGAGGGTATTGATTCCCCCTTCCTCTATGCAATCCCCTGAGACCAGCACCAATTTGCCTGTGAGCACAAACGTCCTGGGACGAGAGGGAGGAGACAAAAGACATATTTGGGCAAGGCGAGGATGACAGAATTGTTAAGATATAGAAGAAATAAAAAATAAAAAGGGAAATCGAGATAGATACAGAGATGGACAGAGATAGGCAGAGAAACAGAAGACAGACCAAGAAACTCCCAACTGCCACAGTCCCTGGCCCGGGAAGGGATGTCCCTATTTTCCGCATCTCCACTTTTAGCCCAATGACGGACAGAATTTTGCCCATTACTCCCTCCCTTTGCTGTATCCCCCCCCTCTCCCTTTGCTGTATTCTCCCTGTCCCAACTTTAGAGAACTCTACATGGAAGCCCTGGGTTGGGTTTAGGGTCCAGTATCCCCAATGTCTACAGGATCCGTCAGATCCAGCCGCCCACTCACCCCCCTCCCCGAACTACGGAAGGATGCTCAAAGCCTCCTGGTTGAAACAATCTCCACAGGAACTCCGAGTTCACTGCAGCTACAATAACACAGCGGGCATGAAATTCCCGAACCCCTGCAGGGGAGGTGGCTCTGTTACAATAGCCCTCAAAGGAGCCTGGAACCCCCTCAGTTCTGCCCTCCTTTCTTACTGTCCAGTCCGAGTTCTCCTTCCACCTCCACCACACACTCCGTAGGTAGCCTGAGCAAAACTGAGACTTAAAGCTCTGCCCACGAACAGGTCCAGGGGCAGGACTCAGGGACTCAAGCACCCAGCCCTAAGCAGCACCTATACTGGGCACAAACACCTTAGGAAAGTGCCCCAAAGAACCTATTTCTATTAAGTTCCATGTCTCCTCGCCAGCTTGTTTTCCTTTTGCCACCTATCACTGCCTAGACGACCAGAGAGCGGCTTCATTCTCCAGTCGGGCCAATTACAGTGTATCTATCCTTAAAAGCTGCCTCTCCTTGCAGCCAGAATACAGACATCTTTCGGCCAGCACATCCCGAGTCCCTGAAACTATGTGACTCTCCCCCTAAGACAGAAACGACCTCAAATCCTATCCCAGAGCCCCCTTAGACTCCAGAATAACACCCACAGACTACAATACGGGACCCTGAAATCCTACATCACGGCGATCCGATACCCCAATATAGCTCCGGGGGTGGAGAGGCTCAGAGCACTGACCCCAGAGTCCAAATTAGCGCCCTCTAGGTCCCCCAAACAGTGACTACAGATACTAGCATAGTTCGACGAGATTCTGAGCTGTGGACCAAATCCCAATATAACATCTTGGTAGCCCATCACCGTCATCTGGAATTCCAAGTTAGAGTTAGCATAGTAAAATGGTCCTAATTTCAGTTAAGCGGGTTTTTGTTTTTGTTTTTGTTTTTGTTTTTGTTTTTTTTGAGACCCCAATAGATCGCTGAAACCTTGGAACAGCTTCCTTGATGCCAGGCGTCTAGCGCCTCCTAGCGTCCTGCTCGAGTTCCCCCCTCACCAGCACAGCGGCGCCTCTGCTCTAGCCTCCTCTCTTACCGTTTGCCGCCGCTGCCACTGGCCGAGGTCCCATGAAAAGAAGAGGGCCAGGACATACGGGACTTGCGTAGGCCAGGCCGGTCACTCGTGTCCACAGCATCAGCACGCTCTATGGGTCGGTGCGGGGCTCGCTCCCGCTCAGAGTCCCCACGCTCTGGCTCCCCGCGTGCCCCCTGCGCTCCGCGCTCCCGGTCTGTGTTGTCAGAATAGCCACGCTGCTGGATCCGGATCGGGGTCCGTGGCTGGCGCCACAGGTGCTGGGGTGGCCGCAGCGTGGCCTGGCCATCCCGAGCCCCAGGCAGCGACAGTGACAGGCTCTTCTTTGAGCAGGGTGGAGGCTCCATTCTGCCTATCCAGCCCGCCCGGGTTCCCTCTCGGACCCCGGCTTTCAGTGGTGCGCAGCCCCGTGCGCCCAGGCCAGAGTCCTTGCGCTCTGCCTTACCCGAGCCATCTCGCCCCTGAACCAAAAAGGGCGGGTGGGGGCTAGCTCAGAGGCTCCGGGCACAAAGTCCAGGGGTAGCGGGAAGAGCAAAGTAGGGGGACAGAAACACAGGTCACTGCGGGGGCTGGCAGCAGGGAGGGCTCCTGGGCGCTGAGAGGTATTGGGCTTGGATGAGATTCGCTGGGGACTCAGAGCTTTCGGCAACGAAGCCCTGAACCAAGGAGCTTGGAACCCGTAGGGGCTAGCCGGGAAAGGCACTCTTCCCTTCTCCCCGGGGCTCGGGGGTCCCAACGGGCGCCCCGCGCCCCACAGCCGGTATCAGCCCAGCTGCTGCCGCGGCGCCGCCGCCTCACTGAGTCCGCGGCTCCGCGCTCTGCTCCGCGCCCGCCCCGCGCTCCCACCCCGCCCCCGCTGCCGCCATAGCTGCCACCGCCTGCTGTCAGCGCCGCCCCCAGCCCCCAAGCTCTAACTTGGCTGGGGGGAGGCGGAGAGGTCTAACCTCGGGGGAGGGGGGGTTTAGACCAAAGCAGATCTCTCCCTTCACCTCATAGGTCTCAATTAAACGCACGCGATTTTCTCTACCCCGCCAAGCACCACCCCACCCGTTTGAGTAGGAGGGGACCCAGTGCCCTCCCTTTCTGCAACATTGCCCAGACAAGTACAGGCACTAAAGAGTTAACTCGGTAAACCGACGCGGGGGAAAGCTCAACTTCCGTCTATCAGTCCTCGGTCTGTCAGTCAAAGGGGGCGGAGTCAGCAGCCGAAGGTCTTAACGGGACCCTGTGTGACCATCTGTGAGTATGTGACTGTCTTTGAATGTATGTCCGTGTGTGTTGATGGGAATGTGATCTTGAATGAGTGTGTGCATGTGTACTTGTGTATGTGTGTGCATCCTGTATGTTTTTATGGATTGTGTTTGTGACTGTAAGTAGTATGTGTGTGTCTGTGTGACTGAATATGTGTGTATGAGCCCATGCGTGGGTCTGGGTGTGTGTCTGAGCGTGCATGTTGTCTACAGTGGGAAGAGGAGGGAGCCGACTGGAGGAAATACTTCATCTAGTTGAACACTAAATTTATCTGTCTCTTCGGGGAATCCCTGACTTGCAAAGGGGAAACTGAGGCACTATCTCTGATCTCCTGGAGGGGGGGGGGGGAACAGAAAAACCTTCTGGGTTTGTCGAGCTCTGGGGATCGTTTCTTAGCTCCTAGTGTGGGTAGATTGGACTCTATTGGTCTTCTGGGGAGAGAAGGAACCTTCAGGCCACGGAGAAAAATACGGCTTTTCCCGAGAAGTAAACGGGGAGCCCCTTCCAAGGCCACCGAATCTCCCCACCCCCACCCTACCCCCTGCAGCGCCTAATTCTGGAGAGGCCGTGACTCACTCCCCGCCGCCCCCTGCGCCCTGCGGAGCCGA